>OY821520.1:251125681-251128181 GCA_963682025.1 Cordilura impudica | reverse complement strand
ATATTAGATATCTACTTTGCATGGGCGGTGCTACGCCCACTGCTTCTATCATGCCCATTTTTTTTGTTCGACTAATCACACAAAGAACCTATGGGGTCACGCAAAGCCACAAAGCTCTCTCTTTTACAGTACTCCAAATATTTGACATTTAATAGTTACTTTGCATGGGGAGCTCCACGCCCATTGGTGTGAACCCGCCAATTTTTTGTCTGACTACTCATACTAAGATCTGATGGTGTCGTGCAAAGTGCCAAAGCTTCCCTCTTTTAGTACACCAGTTATATGATATCATATATTTACTTTGTACGGGCGGTGCCACGCCCACTGCTCCGATCACGCCCATTTTTTGTCTAACTAATCATATGAATAACTTATGGGTTCACACAAAGTCCCAAGACTCTCACTATAACAGTACTCCAGATAATATGGCATTTTATATTTTATTTGTATGGCAGGTGCCACGCCTATTGGTCCAATAGCGCCCATTTTTTGTCCGACTGCTCACATTAATAAGAGGTGCCATCAGACAAATTTTAAAAGCTCTCTCTATCATAGTACTCGAGATATATAACATTGAATTATTACTTGTATGGGAGGTACCACGCCCACTTCTCCGATCCGGCCCATTTCCGGCGCGGCTACTAATATTAACAATAGGTGACCTCACACAAATTTGCAAAGCTCTCCCTGTCATGGTACTCAATATATGTATATGATATTAAAAATTTACTTTGTGTGGGAGGTGCCACGCCCACTAAAAATATTAAAAAAATTATAGCCTATAGCACTTCCCATATCCGCAGTAAGACTTTGTGAAAATTTCAGGAAGATCAGATGGCTAGTTACGGAGATTACCCCCTACAAACAAACAAACAAACAAACAAACAAACAAACAAACAAACAAACACACATTACCTCTTTATTATATTAGTATAGATAATATAATATAATATAATATAATATAATATAATATAATATAATATAATATATAAATATAATATAATATAATATAATATAATATAATATAATAATATATAATATAATATAATATAATATAATATAATATAATATAATATAATATATAATATAATATAATATAATATAATATAATATAATATAATATAATATAATATAATATAATATAAATATAATATAATATAATATAATATAATATAATATAATATAATATAATATAATATAATATAATATAATATAATATAATATAAAATATAATATAATATAATATAATATAATATAATATAATATAATATAATATAATATAATATAATATAATATATAATATAATATAATATAATATAATATAATATAATATAATATAATATAATATAATATAATATAATATAATATAATATAATATAATATAATATAATATAATATAATATAATATAATATAATATAATATAATATAATATAATATAATATAATATAATATAATATAATATAATATAATATAATATAATATAATATAATATAATATAATATAATATAATATAATATAATATAATATAATATAATATAATATAATATAATATAATATAATATAATATAATATAATATAATATAATATAATATAATATAATATAATATAATATAATATAATATAATATAATATAATATAATATAATATAATATAATATAATATAATATATATAATATAATATAATATAATATAATATAATATAATATAATATAATATAATATAATATATAATATAATATAATATAATATAATATAATATAATATAATATAATATAATATAATATAATATAATATAATATAATATAATATAATATAATATAATATAATATAATATAATATAATATAATATAATATAATATAATATAATATAATATAATATAATATAATATAATATAATATAATATATATAATATAATATAATATAATATAATATAATATATATAATATAATATAATATATATAATATAAATAATATAACACGATTTTTTTTTTTTTTTTTTTTTTGTTTTTTTGACAGGAAATATGTTAGTCAAAAAGTGATTCTGTGTCGATCGGTTTGTTCAACTATGTATTAGCACAAATTCATTATGACCGCAGTGTGTGGTTCAAGGTCTAAATATAATTAACATGACACAAAAATAATAAAAAGCGCTAAGCCTAGCTGCCCTACAAGAAATGATTGACCGAAACTAACCCATAAACAATTTTTGTACTAACACACTTGCAATAATTTTGTTTTTGAAAAACATACGACTGTCATTGATGATGTAAATATCCACCATTGCTGATCTTGTAGTTGTTTTTTTTTTATTTTTTTCGTAATATTTGTGAATTCACGGGTATTATTCATTACAAATTTGTCTCGCGGAAAGTGCATTCATAAATTAATTTAATTGTGTGAAATTGTTTAAAAAACAAAAATATATAGTCTTAATTCGTCTTAAGATTTGCTGACACCAAATTATTAGAAGTAATAGGGACAATATTTCTTGCTGAAAAT
>OY821520.1:251027048-251125481 GCA_963682025.1 Cordilura impudica | reverse complement strand
TATATTATAATATAATATAATATAATATAATATAATATAATATAATATAATATAATATAATATAATATAATATAATATAATATAATATAATATAATATAATATAATATAATATAATATAATATAATATAATATAATATAATATAATATAATATAATATAATATAATATAATATAATATAATATAATATAATATAATATAATATAATATAATATAATATAATATAATATAATATAATATAATATAATATAATATAATATAATATAATATAATATAATATAATATAATATAATATAATATAATATAATATAATATAATATAATATAATATAATATAATATAATATAATATAATATAATATAATATAATATAATATAATATAATATAATATAATATAATATAATATAATATAATATAATATAATATAATATAATATAATATAATATAATATAATATAATATAATATAATATAATATAATATAATATAATATAATATAATATAATATAATATAATATAATATAATATAATATAATATAATATAATATAATATAATATAATATAATATAATATAATATAATATAATATAATATAATATAATATAATATAATATAATATAATATAATATAATATAATATAATATAATATAATATAATATAATATAATATAATATAATATAATATAATATAATATAATATAATATAATATAATATAATATAATATAATATAATATAATATAATATAATATAATATAATATAATATAATATAATATAATATAATATAATATAATATAATATAATATAATATAATATAATATAATATAATATAATATAATATAATATAATATAATATAATATAATATAATATAATATAATATAATATAATATAATATAATATAATATAATATAATATAATATAATATAATATAATATAATATAATATAATATAATATAATATAATATAATATAATATAATATAATATAATATAATATAATATAATATAATATAATATAATATAATATAATATAATATAATATAATATAATATAATATAATATAATATAATATAATATAATATAATATAATATAATATAATATAATATAATATAATATAATATAATATAATATAATATAATATAATATAATATAATATAATATAATATAATATAATATAATATAATATAATATAATATAATATAATATAATATAATATAATATAATATAATATAATATAATATAATATAATATAATATAATATAATATAATATAATATAATATAATATAATATAATATAATATAATATAATATAATATAATATAATATAATATAATATAATATAATATAATATAATATAATATAATATAATATAATATAATATAATATAATATAATATAATATAATATAATATAATATAATATAATATAATATAATATAATATAATATAATATAATATAATATAATATAATATAATATAATATAATATAATATAATATAATATAATATAATATAATATAATATAATATAATATAATATAATATAATATAATATAATATAATATAATATAATATAATATAATATAATATAATATAATATAATATAATATAATATAATATAATATAATATAATATAATATAATATAATATAATATAATATAATATAATATAATATAATATAATATAATATAATATAATATAATATAATATAATATAATATAATATAATATAATATAATATAATATAATATAATATAATATAATATAATATAATATAATATAATATAATATAATATAATATAATATAATATAATATAATATAATATAATATAATATAATATAATATAATATAATATAATATAATATAATATAATATAATATAATATAATATAATATAATATAATATAATATAATATAATATAATATAATATAATATAATATAATATAATATAATATAATATAATATAATATAATATAATATAATATAATATAATATAATATAATATAATATAATATAATATAATATAATATAATATAATATAATATAATATAATATAATATAATATAATATAATATAATATAATATAATATAATATAATATAATATAATATAATATAATATAATATAATATAATATAATATAATATAATATAATATAATATAATATAATATAATATAATATAATATAATATAATATAATATAATATAATATAATATAATATAATATAATATAATATAATATAATATAATATAATATAATATAATATAATATAATATAATATAATATAATATAATATAATATAATATAATATAATATAATATAATATAATATAATATAATATAATATAATATAATATAATATAATATAATATAATATAATATAATATAATATAATATAATATAATATAATATAATATAATATAATATAATATAATATAATATAATATAATATAATATAATATAATATAATATAATATAATATAATATAATATAATATAATATAATATAATATAATATAATATAATATAATATAATATAATATAATATAATATAATATAATATAATATAATATAATATAATATAATATAATATAATATAATATAATATAATATAATATAATATAATATAATATAATATAATATAATATAATATAATATAATATAATATAATATAATATAATATAATATAATATAATATAATATATAATATATATAATATAATATAATCAATTTCTCAAAGTTGAAAAAAATGCCATCAAATTTCATGACCTAGTTTTTTTTGGCACAAAAGTGGTCTGGGGCATTTGCTATTTCTTGGCGAGGTTTCATACGATTTTGAAGTTTTATAGCCTTTTGAAAGGATAATTTAATACTGATGCTGAATTATATAACAGCTTGTCGGAAAAATTAAACTATAGAACGAAATTCTGAAAAAAAGTCATATTTTCCCCATATAAACACACTTGAAATTTTCAATCGCTTTGCGCAACGACTAAATGTTTTCTGATTGGCCCAAAACTTTGTATTTCTCAGTTTTTTTGCTATTCGCATATTTCTAGGGGGTGAGACCGACTGTTTGAACACTTTTTTTATTAAGGGCCACCCTAATGTACATATTATATATAATTATGAATAAAAAAAATATAAAAAAAACAAGAGTGTTATAGGATATAAACATAAACAAGTAAATTACTTATATATACACATACATAAGTATCCAACAATACTGATATGATATCATAAATAAACATAAAAAATAAGCGATATTGGCACTAATTTTTTTTTTTTGCCAGCAAATATGTTACTCAGAAATTATTGTGAGACGCTCGGTTTGTACAACTATTAGCAAAAACTCATTGTGATCATAGTTTAGTTTAGGGTTTGAATATAATTATCATGACACGACAAGTTCTCGCTAAGTTCTCTAGCTGGTAAATGGATTAATAGAAAATGGTTCTATATACAGTCAGGGACAAAAGTTTTAATACACCCCTCAAATGCAAGATAAATAAAATCTGATGCTACAAAAAAATTAAATATGAAGTTTATTTCAAATCCACTGGTAAATAATGAAAAAAACAAAACATGTTCATATTTTAGTATACATAACGGTAAATGTACAAAAATCAATATAATTCATTGGACAAAACTTTAAATACAGCTCAAAAAATTATTATTTATTTTTTATTTATCAAAATTATTTATCAAAATTAATCAAAATAAGATGGTTAATCAATACTTAGTAGGACCGCCTTGACTATGACTGCCTGCAAACGACGAGGCATCGATAGCACCAAATTTTCTGTTATTTCGGACCAGGCCTTTTGCAGTTTTCTTGAAAATATTTATACTTTTTTGTGCAATAGATCGATTTTACGCTTCAACAACTCCAAAACATGCTCAATAGCGTTAAGGTCCGGTGATTGGGGGGTGAGGGGGGCTATTGAGCTGCCGGGGTGCGTAATATAGCAGCCACTCTTTACCAACTGAGCAATATTCTTGGGATCATTGTCCTGTTGGAAGATCCAACGCACTCCAAGTCCCAAGCTGTTCACAGATGGCTTTAAATGTTATTCTAAAATACTCTTATTGAGGCATCGGTCCTTTATGTCATCAATAAACACCAAGTACCACACGCCTGCAGCTCGTATCGCACCCCAAACCAACACACTGCCACCACCATGTTTCACTGTTTACATTAAATTTCAAGTGCTGTGCCCGGCTTACGCCAAACTCTTAGAAAAATCTAAACGAAATAAGTGGTTTCTTACGCGGAACTCTGATTCGATTGTCGAACTTTTTGTACCGCTTTTGGGTGAACGCGTTTACCAGATATTTTGGCAATGCTATCGGATTTGACACACTTATTTTTGGATTTCTGTCAACTTCCTTTATGATATAGCGAACATCGCGCCGGGAAAGTTTTTTCGGTCGTCTTGTCCTAGGTTTATTTTCAATTGAATTGCCGTTTTTGTACTTTCTTACAATATCTTGAACACTTGCAAAACATAAATTTAGCAATTTGCCTATTTCCCGATATGATTTGGCTTCTTTATAATGAAAAATTATTGTTTTTCTACGGAAACTGCAATTTTTTTGCCCTTGTTTTTAACTTACATTTTATTACATATGCACATAGTAAATGTAAGTAAAATAAAAAATATAATAAAAAATAACAAAAACTTGCATATGTAAATATTTAAAAATATTTACAGAAATGGAGCACAAATTTAACAATTTTTTAATGAAAAACTCGCGTAAAAATATTTACACAAAAAAAATTCAAAAATAACAGCAACAATAAACAATTTAACTATATACATACATATACAATATTCATAAAAAATATTTACTCAAATTGCTCGATTTTGATTTTAAAATGCACTTCATTTAACATCTTTATACAATAAAATTTAAAAAAAAAATTTAGTTAAAAAAAAATAATCTACTGCAGATTCAAACACAGACTTTTCAACATAAATGCATAATTTTGAAAAAAAAATATATATATATCTGTGGTCACAAGCAATAACCGCCTAATTCGAAAATCATGCTTTTGAGAAAAATAGCTTTTTATACAAGTGTAATGGGGCTTTGTTACGACTTAGGTTAGTATGTTTTCATTAATAACTTTTTAATAAAAAGTTTTAGAGAAATGGGGATTCCACGTAAATATAAAGCGTTTTTAGTAGAATATGACAGCATACATAACTCAAATCGTTCTTAAGTCGACTTAGGCGGTTATCGCTTGTGACCACAGGTATAATCGTATGAAAATTAAGTTTTTAATGTGTTAATTTCCCTAAAATAAATTCAGTAACCATTAAAGATATTTGATATTCTATGGAACTGCTTTAGAAATGCCAATATTTATTTTCAAAAAACTTAGAAATGGGCTAAGAGGTCAAAATATATATTAAAACAAAGCTTGTTGTCCAATTTTTTTTTTAACTTTTTGTAAATACACACATTACAACAAAAATGCAAAATCTTTAATATGTTCACAATGGGTTAATGGATTTCGAATTTGGAATAATTATATGTATGTACTAGCAGATACCATCTCTCGAAATTCGAGCGCAAATTCTAGGAAATTTTATTTTTTCATTAAATAACGACCCTAAAGGTATGCTAATTAGTTATAGCCAATTCACAAATCAACACAAAAAACAAACTCACTTTTATTACAAACCATTAACAAATTTAATAAACACACACATAGCATTGTATAATTTTATGAATGTGTTAGTAGCAACTTTAAATAAAGGAACAAATTTAAAAATCTGTAAATCTGCAAATCGGCTAAAACGAAAAACCTTTCAAATAGTATACGTTTGGTCAAAATAGGGATAAAACGGTAGAACAAAACATCAGTGACTGGAAATCGCATAGCCTATTAATATTATAGATATAGCTCAAATTCGATATCAAGTAAAAAAAAGTTATATAAAAATCAATGTCAAAACTCGGAGGTCCATAACTCGGAAAATATGGACCGACGGCAAAAAACATATTTTTTTAAATCAACATAGTAAATGAAGACACTGTCCTTAAAGCAGACTTGGTCCGTCAAAACATTTATTTTTGTAATTTTAGATATATTTCACACTTTTATAGATTTTAATCAGTTGTTTTATGAATTGTTAATACAAAAGCCACACATACCTATTAGGGTGGCATCTATTTTACAAAATGTTGAATTTCGAGAAGTGCACCCCCCTATTTTTTTTACAGTTGACCTAAAAAGCATATGGTGAAAGTTTGAAACAAATTGGACAATTTTATACCGCGGCACACAGAGGTCAAAGTGAACTTTCCGGAAATTCACTTTTTTTCAAAAAATTACTTCTAAAAGTCATATTTGCGCGAATAATTTAATGAAAATTTTTAATTAAGTTCTTTTACGTTTTTTTTTTTTTTTTATGATAATTAACCCTTTTATAACTCAGGGGCCAAAATGACCCAATTTATACAATTTCAATAAATAATCATACAAAAAAGCCAAATTTAATAAAATTGTTTTCTCAGAATTAGACAATGAGTTTTATTATGTAGAATCGGGGCTAAGACGGACCAGGATAGGAAAAATATATTAGGACGTACATTTAAATATAACTGACATTTTGACACCAGTAGGCCATGGACTACTATGGGTGAGAGTAGGACAGTAACATGAAACGAACATAGGACGTACATTTAAATATAACTGACATTTTGACACCAGTAGGCCATGGACTAATAATAGACACTGTGGACGTGAGTAACAAAGTCGAACAACGCTAAAAGAAACGAAGTCAGTTCAGTTCTCTAGCAGCAGTTCTCAGGAGTGCGTGTACTTTTTGATTTCTCAGCGATTTTTTTATGCATAAATGCCGATATTAAGAGAGGAAATTTATTTGATTGGATTTCCAAATCTTCAGATAACAGGCTCTAAACTACCATTAAAAGGAGGCTGCCTGAAAGCATTATTTTTATACCCTGCACCCCAGTGTGCAGAGGGTATATATAAGTTTGTCATTCCGTTTGTAATAATTATAAAAAAAAATTCTGGACCCCAAAAAATATATGTATTTGTGATCCTTATAACAAGCGGAGTTGATATAGCAATGTCCGTCTGTCCGTCTGTGGAAATCACGATGACAACTTCAATCGGGCAGCTAGGGTGCTCGTTGGCATAACGACTGATTCACTAACATTCTGAGAAGTTTGCTATTTAAAATCGCCAAAAATCGGTTGATTAGGGCCCGAGATTTGAATGAAGAACTAAAAAAAGTCTTGAAAAAATATGATTTTCTATGTTTTACTTGTCACAATCACGCCCTCAGTAGGACAGCTAGGGTGATTATTTTTAGTGAGGATGATTCACTAAGATCATGGGAAGATTTCTGTTTCAAAAATCATTAAAATCGGTAGAACAGTTCCATCGAAATCTCTGAAAAAGTAAAAAAAAAATGAAATATATGATGTTTCTATATTGCTCTTGTTGTTATTCTAAATGTTGTATTGCTGTCATAGCTGGACTTGTTGTTTTTGTAGTCGTTTTGGTAATAATTTATAAATTTTTTTAATCAACTCTGGTAGAAAAATTTAAAAGTTTCCATTGTTTTGGCACAACTAAAAAAACTTGTTAGATCATTTTTTCCATCACCACGTTTTAGATCAATTGGGTCACGGGAAAGGGGTTAAAAATCGATCCAAAATTTTGTCGCCAAGCAGAGAATAATATAAAGGGAGTAAAAATTCACCAACATCTACATACATAATCTTTAGATTCTAAACATCTAAACCTAGATTCTAAAGCAAATAATGCTAAACTACCTAGTTGTTAATAAAAAAATAAAATATAAATTAAAAAAAAAAAAATATGTACTAATTTATTTAAAGAAACATAATTAAATTAAAAAAATTATAAAATAATAGATATACAAATCAATAAAAACAAGTAAGAGTGTTAAATTCGGCTGTGCCGAATCTTTGATACCCTCCACCTCGGTTTGTGGCAATACTATTAACATAGCTCATGGTAGTTGTGTTCTTGTTATTGTTAATATGTATGAATCACATTTTTTTTGTGGCTTTTTTTATGTTGTTGTATGTTCAACCACTAAACTATTACAAGAAAACACTAGGTTTCATGTTTTTTTTAGAGGTATCTATAAACTTTTGTTCATTTCTCAGCGCAGGGGCTCCCGATTTACTCCGATTTCAATACCAACCTGGTGGGAATTATGGCAAATAATTTTTTCGTAACCTGACCTAAGTAAATGCTTTTTTTTTTGAATGAGCGTGATTTCAACAGACACACGGACAGACGGACAGACGGACAGACGGACAGACGGACAGACGGACAGACGGACATCGCTATATCGACTCGAGCTGTGATAAGGATCAAGAATATATATACTTTATTGGGTCGGAAATTAGTTTTTCGATGCGTTACAAACGGAATGACAAACCTATATATACCCTCTGCCACTGAGATGTGGAGGGTATAAAAAAAGAATATATAAAAAGGTAAATGCATTCATAGCATTATAATATATATAAAAGGTCAATGTTTTCTAACCGTAACCGTAACGTGTCAGCTGTTTTTTTTACATGAAAATGATTTAGAACAGTTACCGAACGTTACCGGAACATCCCAATACTTTTCATGTGAAAAAAAAGGCTGACACGTTACGTTACGGTTACGTGCGGCTAACTAGTTCTTTACACAGCCCACTGATTTGCAGCCAACTTCAGGTTTGTTTATATAGTTTTGTAAGAATTAGAAACTGCTGATAAAATTGTTTATATTTTTTTTTTTTTTTTTTGCTGGAAGTAATAAATAATAAATATAATGAACTGTAAACTAAAATGGATACAAACATTGAAGTTGCTTTAGTGCAAAGGAGTATCAATTCGCCGCGTAAACATACCTTTAAAAGTAGGTTCAAGGGTAAGTCAGCATAATATTTTTTTTCATGAAATCAATAATTCAAGGATTTATTTGTTTCCTTAAGGTCAAATTTCATTTCCAAACTCGGACCTTGGATGGACCCATGGGTAAAAAAATTTAAATTGGAAGTATGAGAAGTTCACGTCATATAAAATTATGCCCAGTGTCGTTTTCTTTGCAACGATTATTGCGCTATTATTGAACATTGTAATGAGAAATTCCAATTAGATCCGCTAAATTTTAAGGCATTTTACGGAAGAACAAAGGTTAATTTCGGTGCTTGGTATCCCCGAAAGGCTCGTAAAGATTTCCTAAGAGCTGCTGAACTAGATCCTTCATTGCAGGTCGCGGTCGTTAAAGAATTAAAGGCTATTATTGCCGATGTACAACCTGAACGTGATCTTGATACGCAACGTTTACAGCCACTTTTTAAGCTTAATTTGTGCGCAAGTTACGTGTGCAAATATTGTGCATTTTCGTTTTTGTGACTATTTTAAATGCAAAAAAAGTAACAGATACATAGATAATACAAAAAAGTAAATTATAGTAAAATATTTAGATATATTTTTTAACAATGTTTATACAAATACTTTCTTAAATAAAGCTTAAAGGTAACTAATATTTAGGGCTTGAAACGTTTTGGCTATAAGAGCTTAATGAAAATGTCAAATCTAGTTTAATGGCAACACCCCGATTTTTTTTAAATTTTTTGGAGGGGTTAGGGGCTTTTGGGCGATTTTGGAGATATAATTTTTTTAGCGGTCGAGCCTGTTTTCGAAGTTATTCACCGACAAAACTTTGACTTTGATTTGTACATAGCTTTGTTACTTATGACCGGACTTCAGCAATATATACATATATCATTGTAAAGCCTACTTTAGTGCCTTTTATCTGATATTTCGTAAATCGAAATCCATTAACCCGTTGTGAACCTATTGATTTTTTAATTTTTTTTTTTTTGTAAAACGTGCATTATCTCCAAAAATAATGTATTTAATGTTTGAAGTTACTAAAACGCGGTAAAAGCAGTTACCATAAGCTTCATTTTGATGTACGTAATGTCTTTGTAGCTCCTTAGGTGCTGGAGTTATTAGTGGGTAAAGCTCGATTTTTTTTTAATTTTCATAATAGGACGGATAAGAGTAGAATAATAGTATAATATATTATGGGTTAATTTCGCCAAAAAAAAAGTAAAAAGTGTAGGTAAAATTCCTAATAAATCCGGTTCTGAAAGGGCTAACAGGTCAGACCATACATCGAATTGAAGCTAGTGGACCCAGCTTTCATTTAGTTGTTGTAAATACCAACATTATAGGTCAGATAAATGAGAGTAGAGTTAGTTTCGCCAAAAAAAAAGTAAAAAGTGTAGGTAAAATCCCTAACATATCTGGTCCTGAAAGGGCTAAGAGGTCAAAACATACATCGAAATGAAGCTAGTGGGCCCAGCTTCCATTTAGTTGTTATTAATACCAACATTATAGAACAGATAAATGAGAGTAAAATGTTAGTATAATATATTATGGGTTAATTTCACCAAAAAAAAAGTAAAAAGTGTAGGTAAAACCCCTAATATATCCGGCCATGAAAGGGCTAAGAGGTCAAAACATACATCGAAATGAAGCTAGTGGACCCAGCTTTCATTCAGTTGCTGTAACTATCCACATTATATAGATTATTTTATGAGATATTGCCACGTTTTCTTAACAAAAATTGTAAAAATACAAAAAAATCAATAAGTTCGTAACGGGTTAATGGATTTCGAATTTTAAAATAACAAGTGCTGAAATCCGATCATAAGTAACAAAGTTATGTACAAATCAAAGTCAAAGCTTTCTCTGTCCATAACTCCGAAAAAAGGCTCGACCGCTAAAAAAAAATATTTCTTCTTTACCACCCCAAAATCCTTCGAAAAAAAATTTAAAAAATCGGGGAGTAGCCACTAAACTAGACTTAAACCACATATCGTCACTCCTGCGGGAGATCTCTATAAGTGTCCTCATTTCCCGAAAACATTTAAAGTAAATGCCAATATGCATCATAATCGCAAAAGAGCTCATCCTAAGGAGCGGGCTGAGGCAAGATGAAATAAACCTATGATAACTAAGGTTGATGTTAATCTGGTTTCAAATAGAATTATAATTTAAAAAAATAAGATAATGTAGTTTTTATATTATTTCCTAATAGGAATATCTCGAATTCTCTGGTTTGAGATCAAAATCACTACTCTTAATTTTAAGGGAATATACTACTCTAACCATTATTAATACGTACGGTGATATTTTTTGATAAAGAGCTGTATGCAGCTTGCTAAGGAATCAAAAACTTATAAAGAAAACGCTTCAGAAATGCTTAAGGAATTTTTCTGTCTAAAAATTTCTGTTAGTCTGCAGCTTTTTAAAAAAGTAGCATTGTTTTTACTACTTTTTTTGACGTAAATTAAGTTAGGCAACCCAGGCTTCGAGCAGGAATATCATATTTTTCATTCTTTCTGAACGGAATTTTGACAAGAGAGGTAAGCATAAACAAAATGTAATAAGCTTAAAAAATTAGAAGCTCTTTTTCAGTTGCAAACATGGTTGTTTTCAATTTCAATTTCACAATTCTTAATAATTGACAGAAAACAGCTGATTGCTACTGTTGCACTGAAAGGTACTTTTGTGCTTTTTTTTTTCCTTTAAGAAATATATGAAAATTTTGTGCTAAGATTCCTTAACAAGCTGCATACAGCTCTTAATTCACAAATATTGCTGTTTAACGCAAAAAGTTAAAAAAAAACCACTCGGCAACATCAACAATGACAGTCATATGTTTTTCAAACATAAAAAAAATGCGTGTTAGTACAAAAATTGTTTATGTGTTAGTTTCGGTCATTCATTTCTTGTAGGGCAGTTTTTCCCCCCACTATATAGTGATTATTTTCGCATCTATACCAGTGTCGCTCATTGTATACCGCATTTGCGAGAAAATACAAACACACATATTCTTTTTTTTTATTATTTTTTTACGTAACACTGAACGAAATTTACGTTGAAATTATGGTTGAAATAATGTCATGTAAAAAATATTTTATGATTAAAAATGCTTTTAGCAATATGCAATGCCTCTTATGCTACAGTACCTTTAAAAATAATAGGGAAGATATTTTAAAAAGACATGGGGATTTTAATAAATTCAATAAAACAAAAAACGAACATCTTTTTGAAGAAAAAAAAAATTTTTTTGTACAGAAAATGCGAGGATGGTTGCGTGGTTTGAGATCAAAATCACTACTCTTAATTTTAAGGGAATATACTACTCTAACCATTATTAATACGTACGGTGATATTTTTTGATAAAGAGCTGTATGCAGCTTGCTAAGGAATCAAAAACTTATAAAAAAACGCTTCAGAAATGCTTAAGGAATTTTTCTGTCTAAAAATTTCTGTTGGTCTGCAGCTTTTTAAAAGAGTAGCATTGTTTTTACTACTTTTTTTGACGTAAATTAAGTTAGGCAACCCAGGCTTCGAGCAGGAATATCATATTTTTCGTTCTTTCTGAACGGAATTTTGACAAGAGAGGTAAGCATAAACAAAATGTAATAAGCTTAAAAAATTAGAAGCTCTTTTTCAGTTGCAAACATGGTTGTTTTCAATTTCAATTTCACAATTCTTAATAATTGACAGAAAACAGCTGATTGCTACTGTTGCACTGAAAGGTACTTTTGTGCTTTTTTTTCTTTAAGAAATATATGAAAATTTTCTGCTAAGATTCCTTAACATTAACGCAAAAAGTTAAAAAAAAAAAAACAACTCGACAACATCAACAATGACAGTCATATGTTTTTCAAACATAAAAAAGCTGCAAGTGTGTTAGTACAAAAATTGTTTATGTGTTAGTTTCGGTCATTCATTTCTTTGGGGGCAGTTTTCTCCCCACTATATAGTGATTATTTTCGCATCTATACCAGTGTCGCTCATTGTATACCGCATTTGCGAGAAAATACAAACACATATATTCTTTTTTTTTTTTTTATTATTTTTTTACGTAACACTGAACGAAATTTACGTTGAAATTATGGTTGAAATAATGTCATGTAAAAAATATTTTATGATTAAAAATGCTTTTAGCAATATGCAATGCCTCTTATGCTACAGTACCTTTAAAAATAATAGGGAAGATATTTTAAAAAGACATGGGGATTTTAATAAATTCAATAAAACAGAAAACGAACATCTTTTTGAAGAAAAAAAAAATTTTTTTTTTTGTAAAGAAAATGCGAGGATGGTTGCGTGAAGTTTAAGCTAATGAAAAAAATTAAGTTGAAGCTAATAATAAAAAAGAAACCTTAAATACGAGGTATCAACTAGTATAAGTTTAGATATTATTAGGCAAGGAAGACCACTTAGTGATGGTGTATTTATTAAAAATATACTTATAAAAGCTATGCAAAAGCTTAACTATAGTGTTACTTTTATTGAATCTCTGCCCTTGTACCGTGAAACTGTAGCCCGTCGTACGCTGCAGTTAGGAGCATGCGTGCAGTCTGCCATTAAAGAAAATTTAAAAAATTGTGAATTTTTTTCTTTTAATTAAAAAAATTGTGAATTTTTTTCTTTCAATTAAAAAAATTGTGAATTTTTTTCTTTTTCTTTGGATGAAAGCACCGATATAAATGATCTTTGTCAACTCATCATATGTATTCGATGCGTGGATAAAGAATATAATGTTTTTGAAAGTATGTTTTCGTTGGAAACTATCAAAACAAATGTAACTGGCAAAATACTTTTTGATATTGTCAACGAAAAACTACTTTCAAATACAGATCAAAAAAAAATTGGCAGGTGTTTGTACTGATGGTGCAAATGTCATGCTTGGTAGTCATGATGGTTTCATAGGCCACTTAAAAAGGCATGGATTTGAATTCGATAGCTTCCATTGCATAATTCATCAAGTAGCACTTGCATCGAAGTTTCTACGCAATCACCCTGCTATGAAAACGGCTAAAGAAATTGTTAATAAAATTTGCGGCGGGCATCACTCACTCATAGAAAGTTAGTTTGTTTTTTAAAAAACAAAAGCGCTGCTTACCACGACCTGAAAATGTTCACAGAAGTTCGTTGGTTAAGCCGTGGTGATTGCCTAAACCGTTTATTTAATTTAAGAAGAGAAGTTTTTGAGTTTTAAAATTAGAAAAAATGGAAGAATGTTTGTTTCTAAAAGACAACGAATTTATTTTAGATCTTGCGTTTTTATGTAATAATGTAACCGATATTTTGAATAAGTTGAATAAAGAACTTCAAGGAAAAGAAAAATCATTAGATGAGTTGTCGAAAATTCTTTTTATCTTTAAAACCAAAATATTTGTTCTGCTTGCTGAAATTCAGGAAGAAGATTTTTCAAATTTTCCGAAAACTTCAACTGTTTATATAAAAGAAAAATTCTTAAAAAAAGACGAGCATATTTCAATTCTTAATGAACTTTTTTATAATATACAAGATTGATTTAAAGATTTTAAAAACATAGAATCATTGCTAGATATCTACCAAAATCCGATGTGCGATGTTTCGAACTATGAGTTTGAAGTTCAATCAGAGTTGATACAGCGCAGCGAAGTTGAAGCTGCTTATGAAATTGATACAAATACATTTTGGAAAAACTAACATTATTCCGAATATCCTTATAAATGCCTATCTTTTTTCCTTCTACATATCTGTGTGAACAAATATTTTCCGATTTGAAATTTCTTTGTTCGAAATAACGAAACAGAATAAATTCGGCATATTTGAAAAATATAATGCTTATTCGTAATTGCAATAAAAGTATTAATGTAGAAGATTTTATTACCTCGGCATAGCCATCTTACTTATTATTATAACTTTTATTTCCCTTTTATTTATTTAATTATAATTTTTATTTATATATATATGAATATATGTATATATTATATGTTATTTATAATATATATTACAGAACTTCAATTAAAAAGTTTTTAATTTACTTAATATTTGAAGTAAATGGTTTTTCAATAAGAGCGCTACAAAAGTTTTTTTAAATAAAACAAAAACGTTTTTGGATATCAATGAAATTCATTATTCCTGTGAAAGCACGTTCGATGCCATTATGTATGGAAATCGATCTCTTTTGCATGGCCACCACGGGCACGGTTATCATTGAACGGTAGCGATTCCCATTCACAGTAACGTGCCGGTCTTGATCATCACGGAAGAAGTACGGCCCAGTGACGCCGCCGGCCCATAAATCGCACCAAACCGTAATTTTTTCGGGATGCAATGATAACTCATGGAGTACGTGTGGATTGCTGCCTGACCAATAACACATATTTTGTTTATTGACGAAGCCATTCAGCCAGAAATTAGCCTCATCGCTGAAGATGATTTTTCGATGAAAATCCGAATCATTTTCAAGTTGTTGCTCAGCCCAATTCACGAACATACGACGCTTCTGGTGGTCAAGCGGCTTCAATTTGATCTTGTAAGGATATAGGCCAAGATCTTTTCGCAAAATTCGCCACAACGACGTCACAGAGATGTCCAACGCTTGAGAACGACGTGTGAGAGACACATTTGGGCTTTCTTCAACTGAAGCCTCAGCGGCAGCAATATTCTCGACACTACGGGCACTTTTTTGTCTCACTGGCACGGGAACATTTTGTACTGTGCCTGTGGATTCAAATTTTTCCACTATGACGACCATAAATTGGACGTAGCGCTCTTAACGTTGAGGCCACTGACTCCGAAATTCGGTAGTAAATTTTAATAATTTCGACTCGTTGTTGGCTCGTATATCTTTCCGTCATGAAATGGCAAACCTTACTGAAGAAAAATGTCAAAAGAGCGGCAAGAAATATGGCGTCGTTTGCTGTCCCTGTCTTTCTACTTTTGTAGCGTCCCTGTTGAAAAACTCTTTATTATAAAGTAAATATTTTTTTATTTCCCATCTTTTCTCTAAGTGCACAGTTATTTTTCTCACACATACATTCTCAACTTTATATCTGCAAATCACTGATCTGTACATAAACACAAGTGCATGAATAAAATTCTTATAAAATGAAATTACTACTACGGAAAGAGCCAGTTGTATTTTAAAAGTGTTCGTAATAAACATGGAGTTTTATAAATATAATAAGAAATATAATTCAAATGATTTTAAGATACAAATTAAAAATGTTCAAATAATCGATTTAAGTTTGGAAGATTATGAGAAAGAACGGAAACCACAAAAATTTAAATATTTCATAGAACCACAATTAAATGTATATCCACTTAATTTGAATAAGGGCTATGAGAATTATCGCTTTCGTAAAATGGATGTTATTTATGGCAATACTCTAAATAAAGTATTAAGATTGCATATTAAACAGAAGCTCGCCAATTCTCATTGTAATGAAAGTGATTCATTTAACGTATATACTCATCGTCAGGCAATAATAAATATAATAAAATCGCATTCATACAAAAGGGATTCACCATTTTTTGATTGGAATCTGTACGTAACGAAATTTGGTAATAATTTGTATATATATTCTGAAAATGATGACAATCAAGTGGGAAGGGAAGCAGCAGATAATATTATACAATCATATCATTATAAACTAGAACAACTGTTATTTTCTGGTAAGTTGTGCATTTAAAATACGTATGTGTTGATTTATCAAATTAAAAAAGTAAAGTTTAATATGCTTCGTAGTAAAAAAAAAAAGGGATGAATATAAAATCGGAAATCAAAATACAAATGGCTGCCTTTGAGGCTAGAAAAATCCAATAGTTGCATATTGGTTGCCATCTTCAACGACATGAACTTATGGTATCCAACTTTGAGGAACAGCTAGTAATTGAAAGAAAATGTTTTAGTTCTGAAATTTTGAATATGTTTCACTTAGTCGTTTTTTCCCTCTGAACATTTATTAAATAAAATCCATGTGTTTAATACTCGTATTTATTTCAGATTCACCAAATAATGAACCAAAAACTGATGAACCGATAGATGAAAATATTCGTTTAAATGGTATTTATCGTTGCCAACTGGGTAAATTTAATTTAATATATTCGGCCGAAGTTCAAGGTATAATTTCGAATGAGGAAATTAAAGATTTGTATGTTTAAGTGTTAGATTAAATAATTAAAATGAAATTAAATCAAAATTAAACTTTTTTTCTCTTTCGCATTTAGAAACAACATGAATTTGTTAAATAAGTGTCGTTTCGTTAACACAAAAATAACTCATGCAAAAAAGTATAATATTCAAATAGTTGAGATAACAAAATATTTTCAAAATTACCTGGCAAATGTTGATGTTACATATTATGCATTTAGAGATAAGAAAGGCTACGTACGCGAACCCATAAGGCCTTTTAAGACATCCGAAATGTGTACCGTACGAATATTGTTATTTTTATTCATTATTATTTAAACAATTTGTTTTTTTTTTTTTAAAGGAAAAATCATGGAATCCAAAGGAATATGAACAGTTTTTATACGACTTTCTTTCATTGATTGTTAAAAAAATGTCACGGGCAAATTGTTTAGAAACAACTTACGAATTTAAATATTGTTCAAAGGATAAAGCAGTTATCTGTAAAATACATGAAGGACGAACAGACAAGTCTTTCTTGTCCGATGATTATATAAACTTTATAAAGCAAAAGAACAAGTTCGAATGAATGGTTATCGGAGAATGGCAAGAAATTAATACGGAAAACTTTTATAACTTAAAACTCAATTACATACATATATGTATGTATATAACAAAAATGTTTCATCATATTTACAATATCGAATGTGTAATTCATTTAATTTTAATAATTTTAAATAGATATTTGCATCATAACGGTTGTTTTTGTGGGATACGTTTTTTTGCTTTCCTTCCGGCAACCTACTATTAAAAAAGTGTGTGGGTTACACAAAAATTTATTTTAAGGAAGTGACTTCCCGTTTTTTTTTATTTAATTTTTTTACTTACTCCTTAAAATTAAATTAAATTTCATATTATGTGATTATATTATAATTACAAACTAACAGTTAATTTTTGATTTTTATATTTTCGATTAGAAAAAATACTTTTTTTGATTTTATTTTATTTTATTTATTAATTAATTTTTTTTTTTTTTAATAAAAATCCAAAAATAACTACGAGTTTATTTTTACGATAATTTTTTGATTTCTATTTTTTGACCGGAATTAAGTTATTTTTTGATTTTTATTTTTTCGACCAGAGTTAAATTTTTTTTTCGTCGAATATTAAAATCAACAAAGACAAAATAAAATGCCAAAAAAAATGTTCAATTGTTTTTTTTTTCTCAAATTTTTATTTAGGAGTTTATTTTTATATTTGTTCGAAAATAGTGTTAATTTTGCTCGAAAAAATTAAAAACCAAAAAAATTTTCTGGTCAAAAAAATAAAAATCAAAAAATAACTTAATTCCGGTCAAAAAATAGAAATCAAAAAATTATCGTAAAAATAAACTCGTAGTTATTTTTGGATTTTTATTAAAAAAAAAAAAAATTAACGATCTTTAGCTAGTCGAGAAGTTTGAGAAGTGAAACAGATAGTTAAATAGAAAGCGTAAATAGTCACAATTTTTTAATGGATTTTTCCAAAAACGATGTCCAGACCTGGGGGTTAATCGTCGCATTCGATATCGAGTAAAATCAGAGTAAAATTATTCTCAGTACTTTATTTTGGAAAATAAAAAATAATTCAATCAAAAAATTTCTATAATGAATGACCCCTGTTTGCGAAGTAACTTGGAAAGTAGACATTTTTGAAACTTTCTTTTATTTTTATCACTTTTAAAATCTTAACTTTCTATATATAATATATACATACATATATACATAATATATACATACATATATACATAATATATACATACATATTTTTTTGTTTTTAATGCTTCTATGTCATGAAAGATTATAAAGTCGAAAGTTTTGTAGACTTTCGATTTATTTTTATACGGAAATAAAAATCTGAAAGTGTAACAAATAGGCTTTACGTTTTCAATTACATCTATAATATTAATACGCTAGGCGATTTCTTGTGACCGATGTTTTGTTCTACCGTTTTATTCCAATTTTGACCAAACGTATATTATTTGAAAGGTATTTCTTTTAAGCCGTTTTGCAGATTTACAGATTTTTAAATTTTTTCGAAATGGAGGTGGTCACATTGATGAATCTAAAATTTAAGATAGAGTGTAGTTTCAAAAAAATATTTATGTAAGTAGCAAAAGTGTAATGTACTGGCTTGTACAATAGACGGTTCAAAATACTATTTATTCATTTCGTTTAATTTTACATTATTAACTTTTATAAATTTAAATATATGTATAGCAAGTTATGGTCGACACGATAATAGAGTTAAGGTCAATATTTAATACAGACAATAAACATAACCCAAATTAAAAAAATGGTATTATTCAGCCCAATTCTAAAAAAAAATTTCGCAAGAAATTTCTGACTTCTACCTTTCCCCTATTATGAATAAAAATTCCTTCGGAAAGAAAATTCGAGGGGAAAAAAGTAGTTATTCTCAATGCACTTGAATTTGGTTTTTTCCCTCAAAAAATTTCCCTTGCAAAACAGACGGGAGTTTACATAAAAATGTAAGAAGTATTTTGATAAAACAAAATTTAAATAAAAATAATTAATATTTTATTGTTCTTCTAGGTTGAAGACCACAAATAAAGCCCAACTTTGACTTTTGTTAACTTAAATGAAAGCCTATTCAGGCTTTGATTGCGTTTTTCATAAATTCAGCACGCAATTGACTTCTAGCAATCCCTTAGCTATTTCGTTGTTGTTATTCTACAACACCAATTTCCTCCACAAGTGCTCGCATCATAGCTATGCTATTCATTTTTTTTATTTAATTTTTCTTTACGCCCGTCCAACACAGGCCACTGCCACTACAGTTGTATACGTATTAGCAAAGAAAAATTGTTCGAATCTCTCGCCATTAGCATTTGTGCTTACACAAGCCACTGCAATTTTATTTTGAAAATGTCGAAGCGTAAACTTCCACCATCATACCCATCTCCTTATTGTTCATATCTCACAAAAAAGGGGTGGTAATGGTATAAATAAATTATTTTTGAAATATTCTCCTTTTTAATTTAGGATCCATATTCACTTTTTGTCTTCTTTACAAAATAGAGTTACCGAGTTCATTATATAACACATTTTTGAGGAAACGGTTAACATTTATTATTATTAGTATCTATTATTTTAATAATATATATGCTCTATAATTAACAAACTTGCGTTTTTATATGCGCATTTGAAGAAATGAATTATAATAATACATTTAACAATTTAAAACTTTAATTACAATTTTGCAGTAATCCAGTAAATTTATATTAAATTTTCAACTAGGTAACATTAATCATCGTCAGTGGCAGCAATTACTCACACGAAAAATTTGGTGCCACCCAGTTGGCAAAATCGTCGTAGACGACATTGTCTTTAACGATTCCTTTAAGACATTTTATAATTTGTCACGCACGACATTTGTCGATGAAGTTTTCTGTAACGCCGATATAATGGATATTGTCGTTAACGTCAAGCTGGGAGACAAATTACTCAGATGGTCGTGTATCACATCCCGTTGACGACAAATTCAGCGACAAATATCTATATTGTATAATAACGGTTCCAAGACAAAAAAAAATAGAAAAATCATTATGATGTGTAAAAAATCTTCGCTATCGACAGGATAAGCGACAAAGACCTGAAATTTGTCATGTAGTTTTATAGTTAATAGTTTTATATAACTATGATGGCAGCAAAGATAAAAGATCATTTAAGAAATACGGAAATTTACTCAAGGCTTTATATGGTAAATATCTTTCAAGACGTGAACAAATTACAGCGTTTTTTAATGACATACTTAGCAATAAAAAAATCTTTTTAAAATATATTTTATATAGAATCTACAAAGAAGACGTCATAAGAGAACTACGGGTTATCTTTCGTCGAATTAAAAATACCTACAACAATGAGAAGTCAAGAAAACATGACAAGGAAAACCGTTAGTGTGTGTTCACACATGAAAGTTTTCTTCCTGAAAGTCTTGAGTTTATTGGTGAGACGGTAGAGAAGAATGGCAGGGGGTACATACTTTCATGTACTCTGAAATTCTCTTTTGTTTCTTGCTTCGCAATTGTCAAAGTGAAGTTATTTTACGTTTTCTTTAATTTTTATGTTTTGTTTGTGTTAAGAAAAACAATAAATTGAAATAAAGTTAATTTTAATGAATTAAAATGATAGAATAAACAGATAAAATGATAAAGTAAACATGAACAAATCTTGAGTTTCAATACAAAAATTTCAGTGTGTAGACACGGATGAAAGTTTAAAAGAGAATTTCAAACAGTTTCAGAAAGAACAAGTAAGAAAATTATAGTCAGTCTAGACCGACTATACGATACCATATACCACGCCCTATCTCTTAGGCCCAACTAACTGGACATAGAAAATAAGCAACAACCAAATTTGAGTCTGATTTTTATTAATTTTTTTGGCTGCAGATATGAAAAAGTTCATAGGTCCAAAAATGGACCGATCCTGATCATGTTTGGTAAAGTCTCTTGTATTTTGCAAAAATATATACAAACAAAATCTGAGAAGAATCAGTGCAATATTTTTGTTTTTTAATAGATTTAAGTGAAGATCGGGAAGCAGCTCTATATGGGGCCAAAGCGATCATTTTTGGACTACTCATTAATGGACGTAATAAACGCATACAAAACCCAATTTGAGTAAGAGCTATGTGACAATTTGGATCTTATGGCAATTTATGTCGATTTCATAGGGTAATTTGTATGGGGGCTAGGACTGAACATGGACCGATTCCCACCAATTTCAATAGCGTTGATCCCATGGCCGATAAAAGCTTATATACCAAATTTCATCAAAATATATTCATATTTGCGACCTGCAGTTTGATTACAAGCTTTACATGGACATACAGACGGACGGACGGACGGACGGACATTGTTAAATCAACTCAGAAAGTGATTCTGATTCGATCGGTGTAATTAAAGATGGGTCTAGGGTAAATATTTTTGGTTGTTACAAACAGCAGCACAAAGTCATTATACCCAAACCACATAGTGGTATAGGGTATAAAAATTTCATGCGTAAACCGGGACTTAAATAATAAAAAAATACTATCAACTTATACGTTGACAGTACTGATATAATTTATTTTTGAAAATTTATAATTAATTAATAAAAATGTATAATTTGTTGGTGTTTTCTACTCCAACATTATTTTCATATACAATAATAATGCCAGTTCGAATCTAACTCTCTTTACGAACGGTCGTGTAAAAAATTAATCCAAAATTAATTCAAAAAAATTTTAATCCAACTGCCTTAAAACATGTACGAACAATTTCCAGGAGCAGACCAACTCAATGCTGGAACTGCTTAATGTATGGCCATGGTGTTGAACATTACCATCGAAGTGCTGCGTTTATGATATGTGCAGAACAACATCATACAAGTGTGTGTCCGTTTAACACAAATGAAAAAACACCAGCTGTTTTTACATGCTTTAATTGCAAAAAAACATGGAAAAGAGAGAACTGATCACTCTGCAAACGACATCAACTGTCCGTTACGTTCTCTCTATTTGGAAACTAGAACAAGAGTAACTTCCAAAAGTTATAACAACAGCAGGCAACAACAAAATTTTTCATTTCAATCAAAGGTTGATTTAAATACTATTATTAGTAGTATTTAAATACTTTTAAATGACATTTGATATTAATTAACAAATATTATCATATATTCTGATTAAAAGTTAACATTTTTAATAAAATTTAGTTTTCTTTCTAAAAAGATTTATATTAATTTCGGTTTTGACATCATTCGGCATCATGTTGTAAAGATTTAATCCTTTGTAAAATAAAGATTTATAGGGTTGAACATCTCCAACATATCTAATTTGTTCGATCAAGTAATCTGGTGCTCTTCCCATCTTCATTTTTTTCAGTGCGTCTAACATATATCTTATTGAAGTAAACCGATTGCATTTTAAAATTGAGCGCATAGCCTTATTTTGTAGTTTTTGCAGCCTCGTTATTTGTTGGTCTGAACAGCATGTAAATGATATGGTTGACCCATACTCAAAATGAGGTTTTATGGTAGTGTTATAGATATTAATTGCGGTTATTATTGTCACCCTGTTTCTTAAACGTTTAAAAAACCCGATTTTCTTGCCAATTTTCTTACATATGTATTCGACATGATCTTTAAAGTTTAAATCTTTGTCAATCAAGAAACCCAAATATTTTATATTATTCACTTTTTCTATTATTACATTATTTATTTTGAATGTTATGTTTGTGTTCATATTGATTTCCATTAATTTAGTTTTGTTTTCGTTAAGTTTTAATTTATTCATTTTTAGCCATTTATTAATATTATCTACATCATTCTTTAAATTTTCATGACATATTTCCTCCGTTGCTGCTTCTGTGAAAATCAAAGTATCGTCCGCATATAGTACAGCTTCGCATTTCTCTAATGTATTTTCAATATCGTTTATATATATAACAAATAGTAGAGCTCCTAAAATTGAGCCTTGTGGTACTCCAAAATCATTATACCCTATACCACTATGTGGTTTGGGTATAATGACTTTGTGCTGCTGTTTGTAACAACCGAAAATATTTGACCTAGACCCATCTTTAATTATACCGATCGAATCAGAATCACTTTTTGAGTTGATTTAACAATGTCCGTCCGTCCGTCCGTCTGTGTGTCCATGTAAACCTTGTAATCAAACTGCAGGTCGCAAATATGAATATATTTCGACAAAATTTGGTACACGAGCTTTTATCGGCCGTGGGATGAACGCTAGCCCCCATACAAATTACCCCTATGAAATCGACATAAATTGCCATAAGATCCAAATTGTCATATAGATCTTACTCAAATTGGGTTTGTATGCGTTCATTACATCCATTAATGAGTAGTCCAAAAATTATCCCTTTGGCCCCATATAGACTGCTTCCCGATCTTCACTTAAATCTATTAAAAACAAAAATATTGCAATGATTCTTCTCAAATTTTGTTTGTATATATTTTTGCAAAATACAAGAGACTTTACCAAACATGATCAGGATTGGTCCCCTTATAGATATAGCATCCGATATGAACTTTTTCTTATCTGCAGCCAAAAAAATTAATAACAATTGCATTCAAATTTGGTTTATGATTATTTTCTATGTCCAGTTAGTTGGGCCTAAGAGATAGGGTTTCTCAACGCATGGTATAGGGTATCGTATAGTCGGTCTAGACCGACTATAATTTTCTTACTTGTTTTCTATTGCATTGGATATTTCATTATTAACATTTGTTAATTGTCTACGATTTGTTAAATATGACTGAAACCATTTTAGCTCTGTATCTTTAATACCGTATTTAGCTTATTTCTTCAATAGGATGTCCCTATCTATCGTTTCAAAAGCTCTTTTAAAATCAAGGAAAATCGCTAATATTTTATTTTTTTTCTTTTTACATTTCCATCTGTTTATGACATAATTTACTGCAGTTTCACATGAATAATTTCTTCTAAAGCCTGATTGATATTTTGATAATAACCTGTGTTGTTCCATGTATTCTTCCAATTGACTTTTTACTATTTTTTCAATGACTTTTTCACATGTTTTTAAGGTCTTAATTGGTCGATATTCTTCACATTTTAATGTATTTTTTACTTTTTCAATAGGAAAAATCATCGATTCTTTCCAATTATTTGGGAATACACCAGTCTCTAGTGATTTATTTATAATATTTAATATAATATTGCCTGTTCTGTCCCAATTATCTAGGATTATGTCACTTGATAGTTTTTTGTTAATACTTTTAAAAATAATATTTAGTTCTTGTAAATGTTTTGCACGGAATTTAAATTTAAAGTTTATCACATGTATTTGATTTTCATACTGCACATTTTCAATGGAATATCTGGTTTCTTTAATACTATTTACAAAATAATCATTAAAATTTTTGGCTATTTGAAAATTGTCTTTATATTCTATTTGTTTATATATCACAGTTTTTATCACAGATTTGGGTTTTTTTAGGACTAGTTCTTTAATTTTACTCCACATTTCTTTTTGGTTATTTGCACTATTTATTTTATTAGTAATATATTTATTTTTTTTCATGTTCAGTTTTTGCTTTATATATATTTCTAATTATTTTATAACTATTCCAAGCGTCAATTGTATTTACTGTAATTGCATTTTGATACTTTTTCTCTTTTTAATGATTTGAGTTCGTTGTTAAACCACTTGTTTTTACTTTTTTCAGTTATTTTTTTCTTAATAGAAAATTTTTTTTATTGTGTTTTCAAGGCAGTTATAAAAATGGTGTACATATTCGTTTAAATCATTTATTTTATCATAATTTAATATTGCACTTATTTCATTTTTGAAGCTGTTTTTATTGTATTTGAAAATATTTATTTCTTTATTATTATTTTGCTTCATATTTCCACTCTCGATAAAGATGTCAATGGATTCATGATCAGATATTTTATTATTTATATTATTTTTTGTCGTAATAGTTTCATTATTTGTTATTATATAGTCAATTAATGTTTTCGAGTTTTTTGTTATTCTAGTATATTCTTTCATTACATGTTTCAGTCCATTATCATTAAAATGCTTTCCAATCTGCTTGTATAAAAATCATTTTTCCAGTCAATGTTAAAATCTCCAGCTATTAAGATATCACAGTTTGTTTGACATATTTCTTCTAAAAAATCTTGAAAAGTATCACAGAATTCTGATTTTGAACCACTTGGTAACCTATATATTATTATTATTATTATTGATGTTTTTTCATATTTCGCCATATACGCATTAATCCAGTGTTTTGTGTCTTTAATGTTATTTCGATATTTTTTATATGCCAATGTTTTTTAAATAAACTATTACTCCCCCAGTTCTAGATGAATTCGATAAGGTGCTATAATGCTCGTATTGGTCTATTTCAATTTCACTTTCATCTATTTCATCAGTTTGATGCGTTTCTGTTAAAATTATGAACTCAGGTTTATTAATTGCTGCTATTATTTCTAATTTGTTGAAGTTATTAATCAAGCCTTCAATGTTTGTGTATATACCATGAATCTGGTTTTTTTTATAATCAATGTATTAAGTTTCTAAGCAACATGATTGATAAAAGTATTAATTCGGAACGCAATAAGAAAGGGTGTCAATTATTATCCAATTTAAAACCAGGTGATAAATCATTTTGGAAAATAAGCAGGAACTTGCGAGGAAAAGGAAAAAATCAAATCTCTCACTTTAAAGTTGGAAATACAAAAATAACATCTGATAAGGACAAGGCTGAAGTCCTGGCAAATACATTTATCCAAGGAAATAACCTCACTTCGAACTACAACCATTCAGCGGATACATTAATAAATTTAACAGTAAATAATTTTAAGAAGGAAAATCCTAGTTCTGAATCAGCTACTTATACATCTCTTGAAGAAGTAATGAATATTGTCTCATCAATAAAACCCTCAAAATCCCCTGGTTTTGACAATGTTCCGAACCTGCTCTTAAAGAAACTACCACTCAAAGCTCTAAAATTACTGGTTATAATATTTAACAGCTGCATCAAACTCAACTATTTCCCAAACCATTTCAAAAATGCTAAGGTTATAGCTATTAACAAACCTAGCAAGCCAAAAAATAACCCAAACAGCTACAGACCTATCAATCTATTAAGTAACTTTGGTAAAATATTTGAAAAAATTCTACATTCTTTGAAAAAATTCTACAATTTGGATTTAAAAAAAGACATAGCACTACTCACCAAATAAACAGAATTAAAAATCAAATAATCACCAATAAAAACAATAAACGTTCAACGGGTGTAATATTGTTAGATATTGAAAAAGCGTTAGACACTGTTTAGCATAATGGCCTAGTATATAAACTTCTTGATGCAAATATACCAAAATATTTATGCAAACTTATTTCAGACTTCATTCACGGCAGAAACTTTAAAGTTGCGATTAATAATGAAACATCTCCAAAAACCATTACCACAGGGTTACCTCAAGGATCAGTCTTGTCGCCATTGCTTTACTCGATATATACATCCAATTTCAAAGTCCCGAAATATATGAAAGTTGCTTACTACGCAGATGATAATGCGTTAATTTCTTCAAACAAACTTACAAGTGCATTCTTGAAGAAAATGGAAAAGGGACTTGTGAAATGCAGTAAATATTTTCACAAATGGAAAATCAAAATTAATCCAAACAAGACCCAAGCAATAATTTTTCCATTCAACAAATCTCCCAAAAGATTGCCAAGACGTCATCTTCTTATTGGAAATAATACCATAAATGTACTTAATCATGTCAAATATCTCGGAGTGGTCTTGGCCAAAAAGCTTACTTTTAAACAACATATTATGGCTACGTGCCAAAAAGCTATACATTCATTTAAAGCATTATAGCCACTACTAAATAGAAGGTCATTTCTAAACCGCAAAAACAAAAATCTACTCTTCAAAAGTGTTATAAGGCCCATATTAACATACGCGTGTCCTATTTGGAGTGACGCTGCCAACTGCCACCTAAAACGCTTACAAATTATACAAAACAAATGTCTTAAAATGATAAATAAAAAGCCCTGGAGGTATCCTACAAATCTTCTTCATGAAGAAACAGGTTATGAAAAAATTATCGATTTCATAACAAGGATTAATAACAATAACTTTGCCAAAATTGTAAATTCCTCTTACCCACTGGCAAGAGAGAATTAACGTAAAATTAAAAAGAAATCACCAAATTATGTACTTATAGAGGTCTATTATTTCTAATAAACCTCCTATAAGCACATAAATATTTTCAGATAGTATTTGAATTTATTAAATCATATAAAGGTTTTTTTTCGTCCCATTTTCCTTTAAAAATCATTAAAAAATAAAATAAAAACTATTTAATATCTTTAGATCCTATATATTATTTGTTGCAATATCTATATGTAAAGATAAGATCTCATATGTGAATATCAAATTTGTTAAAATATGTAAATAAAGGAAGAATATACATATAATTGAAAAAAATATAAAATAATAAAATTTATATGTTCCAATAGTAAATCATACTTGGTAAATACGTTTAACCACTATAAGGCGCCTTATGTGGTATAAACAAAGTAAAATGGTAAAGAAATAAATTTTAAAAACTATCGCAGTTTTTATGCTCCCAATTTTTTTAGGAAAACAGCAAATTCGGACAGCGTAGCGATATACAATTTTTTATTGTTTAGAAACATTAATTTTCCAACTTACCTGTACAAATCATAATTGAAAACTTCCTTAAAATCCTGCATAGGAATATCTGGCATATGGTATATTATGGTATAGAGACGAGCAATTAAGCGGCATTGCTTCAGAGCCGCCGAGAGTGCATTGGAGCCTTCTAATTGAGCCATATCATCAACGGTGTAATATAACACCGTAGTATAACTGTTTGGCAATAGGTCAATATAAGGTTTCCAAAAGGAGTCTGGTTTTAATGATTCAATCATCAATGCGAATGCCAATTTTAAATTTGACAATTTAAAAAAACTGCGTACGAATTCACTTTCTAAATTTTCTTCGGATAATATCAACTTACGGGGTATTGCGAACACAACCTCATCTTTATTAATATCTCGTGTAGCTTGCAGACCCAAATCATATCCAGGAAATTCTCTGATTTTTAGGCCTTCATATTGTACACCATTATCCTTGACCCATTTATAAAATTTATCAATATTTGCCAAACGATTACTTTTATTCGAGGCATCTCGTTTACGATGCAGGGGAGCCTCCAAGATCTGAATACGTTGAAGGATTTCCTGTATTTTTAAATACTGATACCATTCCTCTTTGGTATTGCTGTTTTCTTTGTACACTGTGGTAAAAAGCAATCCAACTAAATCCCTAATTTCAGATTTAGCACTGTTAGAAAGATGTGGATGATTGGGTTGCGCAAAAGGGGTTGCAGTATCTTTACTACTATTACACGAACTCTTATTTTTGTGTTTATTTTGTTTTTTATGATTTTGACGTTTTTCCATTTTTAATTACACCAGTCAATGAAATTGCCCGTTAAAAACTTCGGTAATATTTAATTATCTCGATTAGTTTATATAGATATATTCATATATAAAATAACACTTTTATACCGGCTAATTTGTGGTTCGAAACTTGTGTTTAACAAACTTGTGTTTAGGAACTACAGCAGTCAAAATAAAACCAAAAATGGTAATTTGGCGTGCTGTGTTTAGAGTTGTAAAATCAAATAGTACCGGATACTGAATATCTACTGTTTTCCGGGTACTCAATAATATCTACTCAATACTGTCGGTGTTCTATATCTAAATAGAAATACGTATTTTTTGAACGTCGATTAGAAATGAAAATTCAATTCTGATTTATTAAATTTTTATAAAGAAAAATTTAAATATATTATGTACATTCACAATTATTTACTACACTATTTTTATTTACTACTATATTACTTTTGGAGTTCGTATTTTAAATTCTGAAGTAAAAAATAATATTGAGTATTTAATTAAAAGTAAAAGTAATATCGAGTATTCAATTTAAAGTATTGAATAGTGAAAATAACCATTTAGGATAAGTAACGACATAAAGAGTTACCATATTTATCATTAAATGCTTTTATTGGTTTTATGTATATCAGCTGTTAGAAACAGCTGTCATATTGCTTGGGAATCGGTTTCTTTTAAACATCGGGGAAGGCAGCTAAGGGTTGCTCTTTTAATATTAAATATTGTTGAAGAAGTGATGGTATGTTAGGCTTAGGAACTAATGCTGAGTACACACGATGGAACATTAGGAGAAACATGCGAAAAAAAACATGTTTCCATTTTTTAATACAAACGATGGAACCAAAAATGAAACATCAGTTCTGTGTGTTTATTGAATATACTACTACTAAACAAATATACGCGGAAGAAAATAAATTTTATATTCAGCATTAAAATTTTTAAAAATTTATAAAATATATTAATTTATAAATTTTTATATTATTGTCCGGTATATCAAAATAAACTTATTGTAAGAAAGAGAAGAATAGGTTTAACCACCTAACTATCAAAGCAAATATATGGAATATATACTACCATTCATGGACTAATGAACAACTTTAATCAACTAGAAATTATTGCTGAAACCGTTAAACCAGATTTCATAATTCTGACTGAAACCCACCTGACTAAGAAAATAGATTAAAAGAAGATTGAAATAAAACAATATGACCATTATATAACATTATCAAATTCATCTAAAACTGGCAGAGTAATTATTTATTTCAAAAAGCAATGGAATTTAAATAAAATTAAAGACAATGTAAATGACTCAAATTATTGGATTAGTGCATATATGGCAATATGTGTAAAAACTTGTTTTATATTAGTAATAGTATATAGATCACCGAGCAGTCATAAAGCGGAATTTTGTGAAGCGTTTCAAGAATTTTTGGAAGAAATATGTGAAAAAAAAATTGCGATATTAAAATAGCTGGTGATTTCAACATATTGGTTTAAAGATTTTTATAAAAATAAATTGGAAAGTATACTAAATGATAATGGCTTAAAGCAAATAATGAATGAATATATCAGAATAACACAAAACTCAAAAACCTTAATTGACTATATTATAACAAATAATGAAAGGATTTTGGCAAAAAATAACACAAATAATAAAATAGCGGATCATGAATCCATAGACATTTTTATTAAATACGAAAATATAGAGCGGGAAACACAAACTAAAGAATATTAGTTTGTAAATTATTGTAATGTTTTCTTTGTAACGCAATACGTTCCTGTACTTAAAATATAAGACTCTATTTTGTTGTACAGGAAATGGAATTAAATAAATAAATAAATAAAGTTAAGATTGAAAACGAAGAAAATAATTATAAATAATAAAATAACCAACACAAATAACCAGAAAGAAATATGATAAAAACTGTGATATTTCAGCAAATCGAGTATTATGACAATTTTGAAATATCCGAAAATTTTAATAATTATTTTGTAAATAGTATTAAGGAAATAAGAAACTCCATTGAAAATGTGCAATATAACAATAACATATCTGCGATAGACTCAAAATTCAAATTTCGTACAATATCTTTACAAGAACTAAAAATTATACATACATATGTAAAAATATGAAAAACAAACCAGACTAAAATAAAATATCAACCAAAATAATATTAGATAATTGGAACATAACAGGCAATATTATGCTCAATATTATAAACAAGTCGCTTAGAAATGGAGTTTTACCAAATGTGAGGAATACCATCTAATTAACACATTAAAAACATGTGAAAAAATTATTGAAAAGATAGTTAAAAATTAGTTGGAATACTATATGGAACAACACAAGTTACTGTCAAAGTATCAATCTGGTTTTAGAAAGAGATTTTCATGTGAAACAGCGGTCAACTATGTTATTAATATATGTAAATATAAGAAGAGGAATAGTAAAGTATTGGCTATTTTCCTAGACTTCAAGAGAGCGTTCGAAACAATTGATAGAAGTATCCTGCTGCAGAAACTCCATAAGTATGGTATTCAAGATAAAGAATTAGAATGGTTTAAATCATATTTAACTAACCGCAGACAAATTACAAAAGTTAATAATGTTGAATCTAATGCAATAGCGAATGATTTTGGAGTGCCCCAAGGCTCAATTTTAGGAGCTCTTTTATTTATTCTATACATTAATGATATGGAAAAAGTTTTAAACAAATGCGAAATTGTTCTATGTGCAGACGACTGATTTTTACAGAAGCAGCAACTGAAGAAATGTGTCATGAAAATTTAACAATGGATATGTCTAATATCAATAATTGGATAAAAATGAATAAACTAAAATTAAACAAAAGTAAAACGAAATTAATGGAAATAAATATGAACACTAACATAACATTTACAATAAATAATGTAATAATAGAAAAAGTTAACAACATTAAATATCTGGGTTTCGTAATAGACAAAGACTTAAATTTCAAGGAACATCTTGAATATGTATGTAAAAAAATAGGTAAACACAATCGGATTTTTCAAACGAATAAGAAACAAACTATCAATTACAACTGCAATAAATATATATAATACAATAATTAAACCACATTTTGAATATGGATCAACTGTGTTATACACATGCAAATAACAAGACTACAAAAACTCCAAAATAAGGCGATGCGAACAATTTTGAAATGTAATTTATTTACCTCTATAAATTTTATGTTAGACACTCTGAAATGGCTGAATATACAACAAAGGTTAGAACTAAATACAATAAATTTCATACAGAAAATGAAGAATGGAGATGCACTCGAATATTTGATCGAACAAATAAGGTACGTTGGTGATGTTCAACTGTACAGCCTGAGGAATGCAACGGATTTCAGGCTTCAACGAGCAAATACTAATGATATGCAAAAATCACTATATTATTAAGAATTAAGACTTTACAATATGATGCCAAATAGTATTAAAAATGTATTAAATGCAAATATTTTTAGAAGAAAACTTTTATTTTTATAAGAAATATTAATATAAACCCGAGCTTATATGTATATGTAATTTATTAAATGCAATGTCATGAAAAAGTATTCAAAATACAACTTAAAATTAAATAAATTATTCCAAAACCATAGTTCATACAGCTAATGCTGCAACAGAGCTTATCCCGTGGTTCGTACCAGGGATGAGTAATCTCTAGCATATGCGGACCTATGCAGGGGTGGATTTATTTTTATAATTAAAAAAAAAATGAACCATAAAATTGATTGTTGTAGAAAAATTTCCATATTATTAGTCACTTGAAACTATTTAAAATGTTCTTAAAAAAATACAACTCTGCTTTATGATACTCAATTTCACCTCAGCTCTTAATAAAACCACCTCAACATCATGAACTAATTTTTTTTATCATTTTTATTCTGTAATTTTTCACGTACAAATCGATATGTTTTTACGCGTTTGAAAAGTTAAACTTTATTTAAAAAAAAATAGTAAAAATTCAAATAAACTGTTTAAAAACAATAAAGGGTAATACAATAAAAAACATATATTTAGTTTCGTGTTTTTCACAAAGAAATACGTTTAAAAGTAAACAAAGTTATCTATCAAGAGGAAAAAATTTTCATCGGTATGTGCAGATATTGCAGCTACCAGAATTAAATATATTATATAGTTCTCTCTTTTTTACTTATACGTTTGTTAAGATGAATGTTTTAATGGTAAATAGGAATAATATAACAAAAGTGGGCGGTTGGTAAATGCTGGTGTTTTTTCGTATGTTTTGCATTGTTTTTTCTATTTGTTTATGTGGCATACGTGGAATAAATTTTATTTTCTTAATAGAATTTCAAAGTTGTAAACTATTTCAAATTTGTGTTAGAATTAAACTTGGCAAAATTATGAAGTTTTTAATATATCTCAATATTTCATTAGTTTATGTTATGAAAAAACATTTTTAATGGCGGCTTTGATATATGATGAGTATGTGGTGAATAAAAACATTCAGACACTGTGTGGGCCAATGATTGGGATTTCCTTTGAGACCAAAGCAAAATATTTTTTTTTGTACTGGTCTTGGGCAAATATAAAATTTTGATATTTTGATGCGATCAGCTTCTAATACAAAAGTTAAAATATCGTAAAGGTTTTTGGAACAATATTATATTCATATTCATATTATTAGTTCAAATTTTCATCTAAGTTGAACTACTAAAAATAATCGAAATATTTTATAATAATATATTATAAATATTGCAACCTGAGAGGTTTAATAATATACGAATTTATTAAATTCGGACCATGTTTTGTTTCTTTTTCTTTTGTTTATTTGTTTTGCTTTTTATTTTAATCATAGTGAACATTAAAAATTTAATATAAACTAATTGGTTGTAAATTACAATAAAAACTATCACTATGTCAAGTAATATCGTTTTTAAAAAAAATTTGTTCATATTCGAGTATACAAATTAAATAGTTCTACAATTATACAAATTGTTATTCAATTATAGTGTTAATATCAAAATCAGCTATATTAGAGATAAACAATCGATTTCCTAAAATTCGCGATTCAGAAATTTATATCCCGACCACAGAAACTAGTAATTTTAAAAACAACCAATTCTAGGTTATTTCGTGTTTAAAATTAACTTTTTTATTATTACCTAAATCCGGGTATCACGGAATTAATTTTAATAAAAAAAATGGATATCGGGATTACCATTCTTTAGACAGGAATTGATCGTATGTTTATTGGCTTGAGATAAGCGTAATTTTTTTTGTGGTGGTAAATTTTTTGCAAAATGGTAACATGCATCGTTCCAGCCTTTTTAAAATTTGTGCTAAAAGAACCTAAAAATGAAAGACTAAAATTAACATTGCAGAGTTCGAAATTTCCTTTTTTTCTACTTCAATATAATAACAGTAGTTCCGTTGACAATCGCTAAGTTGGCACCATTGGTTGTCAAAGTTTATATTCACCACTAATTTATTTTATCATGTTTTTTCTTTAACGACATTTGGCGATGTAAAAATTCGACAGTCATTTTTGATAGTTCTTGTCGTTCAAGCGGCTTTGGTTTGTGTTAAAATTAAGTTAATTGAAAAAAAATATATATATATACATATATAGGATAAGGTAACTAATAATTTTAAACAAAAATATTAAAAATTAAAGACGTTTGTGTATATTATATATATGTTTTGAATTAAATTGTTTAATTTCCTTTCTGGTTAATTTCCTCATTTTTACATATTTTTAGTTTTTCCTATTTTCAAAGACCTTTCTTTGTTTTTTCGACGTGTAACTGTATGTGTTTTACGTAAAAAACGTCAAATTCTAAAGAAACGCGTAAAAAACAGTAACAGTAAGAAATAAATTTCACCTGTGTGCGTTGAAAAGTCTCAAAACACGAAAACAAATTAAAATTAAAAAAAGTGTGAGTTACAATAACAACTACCAAAAAGATCATTGAAGCAGAACTATAATAGTCGGCAAAAAGAGAGAGATATAAAAACACGTAATATTTTGTTTGTTTTTTTTTTCGTGTCATCACTGATTTTACTTCTTTTGTATCATTGTATTATTTGCTTCAAACATCAATATATAAAAAATAGCTAAAACATAATTCTAAAAATTGCAACTATACTATATAAAGAAAAGCTAATTCAACATACTTTTGCTGCAGTGTTGCATTTCGACATCATCAACTTATTGGAGTGTGTGAATATAGAAGGTGTACAAAATGACTCAAATTTTACCCATCCGCTTTCAAGAGCATTTACAGGTAAGTAATTAAACATATTAAATTAAATATTTTGTAAAACATAATCATATGTTTGGCTTATTTTCCGAAACATTAACACCCCTTATTCAAAAATTATTTTTTTTTATCCGTTTTCTTTACTGATTCCCTTAACTTGTTCCTGTTCTATTATCTTTATTTTTTACTAAACAATCTCTGATTTAATTTTGTTTTTGTTTAGTAGAACTGGTACTAAATTTTATACAAACGAAATTATCATAAAAAATTCAGAGTATGACTCATTCGTTTGTGTTGTATATCAGTCAATGTTTCCTAGTGGTACACTCAATTCACACAATGTGGATATAATTGTTTAAGCTTGAAAATATTTAGTTTAGCGTATACCTCTTTCACCTAAACATTTATTAAGTCTCTGACCAGCTATTCCAAGTTCTAATTGAAAGATAAATCAAAAACAAATGTCTCATTTTATGGCTTTTTAAAGTTTATATTATCTTGCCTTTTTATGGTTTAGCAATTTCTAAGTTTCTATTCCCACTTTAAAGCTTCCCAGCTAAAAAAAAGTGAAATATTTTTAAACTATTAGGAAACATATTTCATATCATGCAAACTACCAAAATTCAAAAATGATTTTGATTGTAGTTGTTGCATTTTGTTGTTTAGATTGTCGAATTTGCTTATTTCCTTTGAAGAACGTAAAAATCCAATTGGTGATTTGGTCAAAGGAGAACAACTTTTTTGCTCAGAGTTCTAGATCGTGTTTTACTAAAAAGCATGCTATATTATACTAATCGATTCAGGATTATTTTCTGAGTTGAGTCCGTCCATCTGTTTGTTTGTCCATGTAAATTGTATTTTGGCTTTAAGCGAAACGACGTTAGGTCCACATAACTGTATACATATGTATGTATAATTAAGTTGTCGGCCCAAATTCACTTAAATTTGAATTAAGATACACTGATAAAATATTTGTACCCAAAATTGATATATAAAAAGATTTTGGGACATGTGGTAACGATCGCATCTTTATTGGTCCTTGTCACTTTATAACAAAATCCGTTATGAACTGTAACTTATACAGGCAAAATATACATGAAAATCTCATTAAGGTCTCGTCTTTTAGACCTAGGACTAGACTGTCTGAATCTCATGATGAAGAGTATTATGTTGCAGACTTGTTTCTTGTAAAAAAAGAAGTGAAAATCTAAAAAAAAAAAATTGCATATCAAAGCTTAAAAAAATTTGTAAATTCCAAAATTTATTTAATTTGCTGTACTTTATAAAGCCGGCTATTATTGTTTTTTTTTTTTTTTACATTCTGTACTGTTTTGTTTTAGTCTAAGTATGTACATTATTATTGATTAATCATGTTTTTCAGACTCGTCTTCAACCTCAATTTTTATTCAATTGAAAACTGGTTTCAAAAAAGTAAAAAAGAATAAATTACGTTATTCACAAAAACAACAATGCCTGAGAAGTAAGAGTACAATTCTCCATGAGAAACACTCTTCGTAGTAACATATGATTGACCAAGAAAAGTAAATCATAATGCATAAATTTATGTAGTAATTATTTAAAACTGCTTAAAAATAAAAAGCCAATGCAACTTTTACTTCTAATTATTAAGATTAGAAGCTCCCACTTTCATTCTTCTTCATATTAATGGCATATTGTGTAATAATCCGTTTTTATGATTTTTTTGCGTAATTCCTATATTCAGCGTTATTTTCCATTATAATCTTATGGTATTGTTTAGTCGGGTTACATGATACCAACACTATTATAACTAAATACAGCTACTTATTACACCATCTTCTGTAACGGTTGTTGCTCTACATCTTTATTGTTTGCAGCGCATGCGTTTTTAACTGTGTTGCTATTGTAGCTACAATGTATTTTTCTAACTCCCTCTATTTTAATTTATTTTTTTGTTGAGTTCCTTATCGTTTACCCCACTTCCACCATTTATCGAGCTTTCTACTGTCTATTCGCGGTATTTAATGTCAATAACAAAAAAATAACGCACTTTCTCTTTTTTTTTCTTATGTTTGGTTGGTGTTCAATTAATATTAATTGATAAAGTGAGAAATTTACTACTTAAAAGTGTATATATATATACAACAACAAGAAACATATTTTTGACCACTTGACTTGACATTTTCATGTTTTAATATCAAATATTGTATGTTTCATTATAAGAACTCTTCTTTTTAAAATTTTAGTCAAAGAAAACATTAACTTATGAGTAAATGGCTTTGTAAGATTTACTAAATTTTACAAGTACTTGGAAATGATGTCACATGTAGAGTTCAGAGTTAAATTCCTAATTGAATAAATACCATAAAAATTGAATTAATAATTATCAATTAAATTAATTTAAATTTTTTTTAAATTCATACTAAATGGAATTTTTTTAAGTCCTTGAAAGAAATTTTTAAAGTATGGTTGCATAAGGACGTATTCAGTATCAGAAAAGTCACTATAAAATCGGGTCTTAATTAATCACATAAGTTCGGGCCAAGATACGATTAATTTCTGCATTTCTTATACCCCATACCAAAAACTAGGTGACATAGACTCACCTTTTATTATATCGATCGACTCAGAATCATTTAGGGTCGAGTTTGCGACTTCAGTCCGTTCGCTTGTCTGTGTGCTGATGTAAATAGTATATATTTTGATAAAATTTGGTATATAAACTTTTGTTGGCCATCTTTGCAAAAATATTTCGTAGATTTTTCAAGCTAGTTACCATATACATAATAGCATCTGATCTGTCTATCAAAGCCAAAATATAATTAGTCGCAAAAAATTCAATCGGCCTGTAAAAGGTTTGTAATTATATTATAATAAATTTCAACTTGGCATATAAAAATCTATAATTAAATATCCTCTATTTTCTTTGTAAAAAATACTTTAACAAACGCAAAGATCAAGGTTAATTTTGTTTATTTTCAACGAGTTTTTGGGAGTTCAGTGTACTTTGTTTGATTATATTCAGATTTTTTAACACATAATTTTCAAATAGCTAAGGCACGAACATTAAAAGTAGTGAGTTTGACTAAACTAAGTTTAACTGTCATAACAAAAACTCGCACTTAATCGACAAAAACTGTAGTCGCAACCATTTAGAATAAAAAGCAACAAAACAACTGATAAGAAATTAAAAACAAAACAAAAATCTCTATAGCAGCCGCCTCCCTCCTTTTCACTTTTTAAAGATTAAAATTTTAAGAAAATTAAAACAATTGTTGTAAAAACAGTGCTATTAACTTATTGTCAGCATTAACCATATAAAATTATTTTTGAATCAAAGATAAAAAAAAAACAAGTAAGAAAATTATAGTAGGTCTAGACCGACTATACGATACCCCATCTCTCCGGTTCAACTAATTGGATATAGAAAATAAACATAAACTAAATTTGAGTGGCATTGTTATTAATTTTTTTTTTTTGGCTGCAGATATGAAAAAGTTCATTTCGGGTGCTATATTTATATGGGGACTAGGTCGAAAAGTGGACCGATCCTGACCATATTTGGTAAGGTCACTTATATTTTGAAAAAATGATAAAAAAAAACCAAATTTGAGAAAAATATGTGCAATATTTTTTTTTTTTTTTTTTGATCGGGAAGCAGCTCTATATGGGGTCTATGGCTAAGAATTGTCCTATAGGGATTATTTTTGGACTATTGATTAATGGATATAATAAACGCATACAAACCCAATTTGACTGGGATCTATATGATAATTTGGATCTTATGGCAATTTATGTCGTTTCATAGGGGTCATTTGTATGGGGACTAGGTCTGAACATGGGCCGAATTTCACGAATTTCAATGGCCGATAAAAGCTTATATACCAAATTCCATCAAAATATATTCATATTTGCGACCTGTAGTTTGATTACAAGGTTTACATGGACACACAGACGGACGGACGGACTGACATCGCTAAATCGACTCAGAAAGTGATTCTGAGTCGATCGGTATAATAAAAGATGGGTCTAGGTCAAATATTTTTGGTAGTTACAAACAGCAGCACAAAGTCATTATACCCAAACCATATAGTGGTATAGGGTATAATTAAATCATGTCTGAGATGAGTGGTATTCATTGCAACATTATATACATATGTATACATATATATTTTTGGCAAAAAATTACAAATTTTAGATTTTCTTTTTTAAAAAGGTACTAATTAAAAAATCAAATTGTTATATTTTTGTAATAACACATAGCCTTAAAGTTTTCGTGTTGCAAAAGTTTGATACTTTAAAAGATATGTGCGTTCATTGATGTGAACGCCCCTAATTAGCAAGTATAAAGTACAAATTTGTAAATACTAATATTATTTTATAATTTAAAAAGATGGTAAGGCTAAAAGAAGTTGCACTAAACAGTTATTGAGTGTAATTTTTAACCTGATTGCTTTACTCGCCCAATTTTGCAACATTTATCCCAAATATTTTCCTTGGCATTCGTTCGTGTGGTAATGAATTACAAATTTTGTAAGACCTTAATTTCGGAAGAGAATATTCTTATTATTTCACAATTTCAAGAGCGAAAATTTTGAACTATATAAATGTAGAAAATTATAACACAAAACATAGCATATTGCACTTTCTTGTAGATAAGTTCTAAATTAAATAATATGCATTTTTATAACGTTGGAAATATTTAAAGCAATGCCACTGGCAAAATTTTTGTACATTTTTGTAGATTCATCAGTTTTAAATTTAAACTAATAAAATTTGGATTTGTTAAATTCAAGTCATTAGAAAATGTTTATAAGTGAAATTGTTTAAAACTATTTTTTGCTATTCATTTACATGTTGTCGTGTTTGTTGTTATTATTTGTCGGACAAGAAAGAAAATTGTTTACAAATTTTGGGCGTCATGACGCCTCAGTTTCATCATTATCAAAATAAAAGCACAATATCTACAGTGTAAATTTGAAAATGCATTTTAAATGAAAATTTAATGTTATGAATGAAATGTTTAACAAATAAAATACTAACATCCGTAGTATCTACAATTTATGCAAATTGGCTTGCTTGTTCGATCGCTGAAGTTCTTATTGAAAGTTGTGGGTATTGACAGAATTTTTAATTTGCAAATGTATTGAAATGCTAGAAAATGAAAATAGATGATTTGAGTGAGAGGTTCTTTTCTATGGCAATAACTGTGTGACGGCTGCCTTTTCTTTCTTTTTTTTCTTTTACCCGTATCTCTTAATTTTTTTTATCGTTGCTAATTTTTTTTAGGCATTTTCCACAAAAGCTTTATCCCTTTTTGTTAGCTTTGTTAAAATCCTTGACAGCTGTTCGTAAGTTTTTTAGGTGTACTCGTTGGTAAATTGACAATAATTCATATCTGATCGGCGGTAGTTGCCATATTATAAAAAAATTAAAACATAACGAAAAAGGAAAAAGGTCAAAAAGGTCAGACGAAGGACAGATAGTTTGAGATGACGCGATAAAAATTCATAACAGCGTGGGTAGTTGAATAAATGACAACGATAGCGGAAAGAAAAAACAATTAAAATTAAACAATTAAAAACTAATTATTATTACAACACAAGATCGACAATACATAAAAACTAACATAAAAACTAACAATTAAAATTTGTCTAAAGGTTAAAAAAAAAAAAAAAAAATTATATTTTACTAGAGGACCCCTGCTGCTCCGCAGCATTATATTATATTATATTAATTTTTATAATATAATACCAAAATTTGCCAAGAGAAGTTAACGTACAGTAATGCCAAAATATGCCAAGAGAAGTTAACGTACAGTAAAAGTAAAGTTGATTCTCCACGCATAACTTTCCTCAAACCCAACGAATTTAAGCAGTTAATAGCTCAAAAGAAGGAGCTTGATCCACTGAGTTGTGTTCTTAGACCTATGTCAACAGCCTACGTTAATTAGAACTCTAGTTATAGAGGTTTGAGAGAAGAAAAATATTGAAAAAAATCTTGAATGCAAAGTTTATTCATAAATTCTTTTAATTTTATTATTATTAGAAATAAATCCATCCCTGCATAGGTCCGCATATGCTGGAGATTATTCATCCCTGGTACGAACCAAGGGATAAGCTCTGTTGCAGCATAAGCTGTATGAACTATGGTTTTGGAATAATTTATTATTATTAGTAGTATTTAAATACTTTTAAATGACATTTCATATTAATTAACAAATATTATTATATATTCTGATTAAAAGTTAACATTTTTAATAAAATTTACAGTTTTCTTTCTAAAAAGATTTATATTATATAAGATAAATTGGTTGATAAACTAAAGACTAATAAAATATAAAAGACAAAGTTTAAAATAATCGTCTACATAAATAAGAAAAGGAAACAAAACACATTTAATAACTATAATTGACTAGATACTTAACAGCATTATACTCTATGAAAATGTGATTCGTTTGAAAAAATATAATAAACGTAGAAAGTTCGCACAAGAAAAGAAGGATCAGATTTTATTTGTTGAGCAATACATCATTCCAAGAAAAGATTTATACAACAACACAATTATAGTCCACAAAAAATTCTGACAACATAAATCTTAAAACTAGGCAACAAATTAAAAGTTCTAATAAATATTAAAAAAAAAATTAAAATAGTACAAATAGTAACCAGAAAAAAAGCAGTCAACAGCATAAAAACTTAAAACTACAGCAACGAAACGCTCCTAACCGTAATGCTGGCTACACACCAGTCAACGGTTGCTTCAATGTGTTATAGCAACAATGATACACACGTAGCAACGGTTGCCTCAACCAAGCAGAAATATCAAAAAGTTTTGATATTTTTCGTTTGTCGATGCAACCGTTGAAGCAACCGTTGCCTGGTGTGTAGCCAGCATAAAAGTTGGGAAAAGTACCGTTTGAACTTCAACACAAGCAACAGCAGATTATCAGCAACCACCTATCTCTTCGGTCCAACTAATTCGATATAGAAAATAAGAATAAACCAAATTTTAGTGGCACTGTTATTAATTTTTTTGGCTGGTGATATGAAAAAGTTCATATCGGATGCTATATTTATATGGGGACTAGGTCGAAATATGGACCGATCCTGACCATATTTGGTAAAGTCACTTATATTTTGAAAAAATATATACAATCCAAATTTGAGAAAAATATGTGCAATGTTTTTATTTTTTGATAGATTTACATAAGTAAAGATCGGGAAGCAGCTCTATATGGGGCCTATGATTAAAAATTGTCCTATATGGATTATTTTTTGACTACTGACTATAATAAACACATACAAACCCAACTTGATTGAGATCTATATGATAATTTGGATCTTATGGCAATTTATGTCGATTTCCTAGAGGTCATTTGTATGGGAACTAGGTCTAAACATGGACCGATTTTCACCAATTTCAATAGCGTTCATCCTATGGCCGACAAAAGCTTATATACCAAATTTCATCAAAATATATTCATATTGCGACCTGTAGTTTGATTATAAGGTTTACATGGACACACAGACGGACGGACATCGCTAAAACGACTCAGAAACTGATTCTGAGCTGATCGGTATAATAAAAGATGGGTCTAGGTCAAAAATTTTTGGTAGTTACAAACAGCAGCACAAAGTCATTCTACCCAAACCACATAGTGGTATAGGGTATAAATATATGTTGTATATACATATACATATATAATCTATACATCTATAATATTAATAGGCTAGGCGATTTCTTGTGACTGATGTTTTGTTCTACCGTTTTATCCCGATTTTGACCAAACGTATATTATTTGAAAGGTATTTCTTTTTAGCAGATATGCAGATTTACAGATTTTTTAGTTGTTTCCTTTATTTTGAGTAAATTGCGTTTATAGTTGCTACTAACACATACATAAAATTATATTTACAATGCTATGTGTGTGTTTATGAAGTTTGTTAATGTGTTTGTAATAAAAATGAGTTTGTTTTTTTGTGTTAATTTGTGAATTGCAATTCATGGCTATAACTAATTGGCATACCTTTAGGGTCTTTATTTAATGAAAAAAAAAATTCCTAGAATTTGCGCTCGAATTTCGAGGGCTGGAATCTGCTGGTATTTATAAAAACGTTGATGCATTTGTTTGTAACGAATGATCTTCGGAACCATAAGATCTTGCACCATAGGTTCGGTTCGAGCTCTTCTGTGTTTTTTTTTTTTTTTTTTTAATGTTAACCCTCTAGCTGGCGTTGGGGTCAAGTTATAAACAAAATTCTTATTTTCAGTGCGATGTGACTACAGTAAATGGACGCGATAGGTGGCGCTGGGGTAAAATTATTTCGAATTATTAAAAATTGCATTGGCTATTGCTTCGTCCGGAATAGCCGCAACATTATTGCATGGTGGTCGTACAGTTCATTCAGCACTCAAATCACCGTTAAACATACAAACAAATGAGAATGCCGTATGTAATATCAAAAAACATTCCGGTATGGCAAAATTTCTGCAAAAATGCAATATTATTATTTGGAATAAATGTCATGGCTCACAAACATTCCTTAGAAACATTATATAGAACTTTAAAAGGCAATGAAAAACTTTTTGATGGAGCTCTCATTTTATTATCTGGAGATTTTCTTCAAAAGATTGCCTGCTGAAAATCATCAACATTATGGAGTAGCGTTCAAACTATAAAATTAACAACAAACATGCGAGTACGATTACAAAATGGTCCAGCGGCTGATCAATTTTCAAAACAACTACTTGATCTGGGTAATGGTGAAATCAATATTAACCCAACCAGTCAAACTGTCAAAATATCCACAAGATTTTTGTCAATTTATATCGTGACGCGATTAATTAATTGAAAATGTATTCCTCGATATTCAAAATCAATATCGTAAACATGATTGGTTAAGTGAAAGAGCTATTTGGGCCGCAAAAAATGTCGATGTCGATAATATTAATGTTGTTATTCAGGACATGATTGATTCCGAAACGTTTTGTTTCAAATCTATGGATAGTGTTTTTGAAGAAAATGAAGCAGTCAATTATCCAACAGAATTTTTGAATTCACTTGATGTGCCCGGTATACCGCCACATTTATTAAAATTAAAAGTTGATTCTCCAATAATTTTGCTACGTAACCTCAACGCTCTGAGACTATGTAATGGAACCAGGTTAATTGTTGAGGAAGGAAAATTTATAAGAGAACATGTTTTGTTGCCAAGAATTCCTATGATAATAATAAATTTATAAGTTAATAAATCTCAAAGACAATCATTGCAAATATGTATGTGGTTTTGGACCTCGAAAACAGTTTTTTTCCGACGGGCAACTATATGTGGCATGTTCCCGTGTCGGAAAGCCAGCAAATTTATTCATTTACTGCGAGAATAATGAAAATAAAATTATTGTTCACTCTTTAGCATTACAATAATAGAAATTCTTATATGTTACAATAAATATTTATTTTCATTTTCCTAAATAAAACATAGTTTTTTCTTTAACAGTTTTCAATTAATATTAAAAAATGCACAAACGTTTTTTTTTTTTATATAGGTATATACAGATTCTAACTAAAATAAAAAAATCATTGAGGGCAAATCAACGTTTGCCGGGTCCAGCTAGTACATACATATATAAAAATGTATATAAATTTCAAATAAGTCAATAAAACAATGTATAGAAAATTATACACGGCATAAATACACTCACAGTCAAAAAAAAAAGCCGATGTTAATTTTACAAGGATATTTAAAATTTTTTCCGACAAATAAGATTTACGATTGTTTAACTGTTTGAACTTTGTTAGATTGTTTTTCAAAGGACAAGTTTTGAGCATTTTCAAAACTGCCCACCTAACAACAACAAATTCTAGGAACCTAATACATAAAAAGCTAGTTTTTAAGTAAAAATTCATTATTTTTGTAGAAAAATACAAGTTAAAAAAAAAAAATTGATAGTTTAGTGAGTTTTTAAGTTTTATTTATACATTTTTAATGTTTAAAATATTTTCTTAAAATACATAAGATGGTTTAATTAATACTAATATCGTGTGGGGCCACCTTTTGCTTTGATGACGCTTTCCACTCGATTTAACGTGCTCTCGTAGAGTTTTCGGATTAAATCCATTGAAATATCATTGTACCAAGTCGACTCAATTATTTCCTTCAACTCTTGAATATTAGTTGGTTTCTGCTGGGACAATTTTCGTTTTAAAATGGCCCAAACGTTCTCAATAGGGTTGAGATCGGGGCTGTTTCCTGGTCATTGCACTGACTCAATATAATGAATAAATAGTTCATTATTATAAAGTTATTTTAAAAAAATTAAAAGAAATCACTGTTTTGAGTGAGATACTTACCGCTTTTGAACGATGACAAGGTGCGTAATCTTGAAATATGACTTTATCTACATGCTCACTTAGTCGGTCGATGCTAGGTAAAACGCCGTTTTTAAGAATTTCAATATAAGCTGCAGAGTTAACATATCCTTCCAGAAGAAGAATCTCTCAAACCCCGCAGCACGTTATGGCCCCCCAGACCATCACATAGGGAGAATGATTTACAGTGCTTCGAACGCATTCGTGACTGAACCTTTCATTTTTTCTGCGGCGCACCATACCACAGTTGTAAGATCCGGCCAAAACCACATAACTTTTTTATTTCTTTATGTAAATTTATAAAATTCGGTACATGGGTTAGTTATATAATATGTGATTTATATTCTAAATTTGGGCGTGATACAAAAGTGCCACTATTTTCAATTTCAAAACTATTTTTTATTCACTACATAAATTAATTAAAAATGGCTGTTAAACTATAGCGAATGAAAACAATTTCATTCTCCAGTTAATAAAAATATGTTATTAACCCTTGCATAAATGGTGCATAAAATCATTGCGATTTTAACAGGTAACATGTTTCTTAAACTAAGTTTGGTCTTAAAATACCCAGCCATTTGAATTCGGTCATGAAAGGGTTATGAAGTAGAAACTTATTGAATTTTGTAGTGAAGTGTTTTAAATAGTTTATTTTTTGTTTTAAAGTCAAATTAATTTCTTTTTAGGAACATGTCAATTTAAATCTATTTGAACTATTAAATAAAAACCATAGTTATTTATCATTAAGTTTTTTTTTTTATTTATTAAGAAGTGATATACTACTTTTTCGCGATCGTTAAAAAATTCACGCACCAAATGCGATGTAGTTTTAAATTTAAGCTTTTCTTTTAAGTATAAAAAAAAACATTTAATTGCAAAAAAAAACTAAGTCACCATTTCCAAGGCTTCTGTTAGCATATCTTGTTTGAGACGCTCTCTCTTTATTCTTAAATGACTAATAAGAGGATCGGACGATACTAAGAGGTAGTGTATTATATCTTCATTGTTTACTTTTCTTGAAAAATTTGTGCTATTATTAAGTCTTGCAGATTTGAATACTTTATTTGATGCCTCTTGAGCTGCTTCTGACATCGCGCCTATTGCGAGTTCCAAATGAGATATTATTTCTGCTCCATGCATCAAAACCTTGTGAACCGACGGTGGCATAGTTATACCACCCATACAGATCCACAAATAGTGTATAAGTTTCATTGCAATATAGTTTGAATTTTGTTAATATTATTTCTATACCAGATGCAAGTACTTGCAAGATACAATAAAATCTTTTTACTAGACCGATATCAATGTTTAAAATTTCTGAAACTACGTCATAATTTTTAAAAAACGTTCGAGTTGGCAGTGTCAGGTCTAGGCATATCGACAAAGATTCCAATTCTGTTTCCTAGTTCCTTCTGAATATATTTTTTTCTATTTCCTTTTATTTGTTTATTTTCTTTAGAAGCAAATCTTGGTTCCTGAAATCTTGGTTATACGAAATGTGAAGAATGCATTCCATAAATCTAATCCTACAATGAAGAGTACTTAGCCCAAACTCGTAGTTACTTTCATTGGGGTTTAACGATTTCACATATTCAATGTTGTTCATATCACTTGGCTTTGCGTTGCATATATTACATGATCTTGACGATTTTTGTGCAGTTGAAATATTTACGACTTTACCATCAACCATTGTACACATAAGGTTGTAGTTTTCTTCAAATTTGATGGATTCATTAAACTCCACTTCTGTTGGCAACAATTTTTGTATCTCTTCACACATATCCTTGTATTCCTTCTGAACGGTTTCCGTGGTTTCCTTTGTAAACTTAAATTTCACTGGCATACAGTACCTGATTGAAGATGGTCTCTCATTTTTCCAAACTATTTGTTTACTTTGTTCTGTAATTAATTTTAAAGGAACAAATGTAACCATAAAAATATTCTTCTCATCCACATTTTCCAAATTTTCTTCGTTTTGTCACTTTTGATTAAAGATTTGTTGACCGCTAGAACTATCCATACCCCACTTTCCAATCAGTATTATATTTTTTTTTTTCAGAAATATTCTCCAAGTCTACATAAATTGATTGTAAAATTCGAGTTGAGGTGTGATTTAAAAGATTTTGAAGCTTTATGAATGCACCGGTTTCCTCAATTATTATATTATCTGGGTAGCATTCTTTTTTTCTTTCCAATATTTTAGTATACGGAGGATAATATATTGCACCCAATAACATTTCATTATAATCTCTAAGACCCTCATACGTAGTTTTAGTAAACTTAAGGTCCATAAACATGGCTAAAGCACCATTTGATATTTGGATCTCTTCATCAAAGCGATATTTGCACTTAACTCGACAAAGTTTTTCAGAAGCCTTATGAATTAATTCCTTTTCATATTTTTCACAAATTTCATTTATTTTACGGCGCTTACTTCTTTCAGAACAAACATTATATGCCACCTCAGGTCTTCCGCCAGTTGATTTTCGACTTGTCCCACCATCCTTTTCATAAAAAATTGATAATTGTTATAATCATATATATTTCTAAAATGTAAACTTACGCAATTTTCACATTCCAAGTATGTAAATTCTCCTTATATTCAAAAAAATCCTTATGATACTTAGAATTTTGCCACCTTTTCTTTGTTTCATTTGATCTATTTTTAAAATTTTTTTTGGAAACTTTCTCAACGTGTTGAATTATTATCGTTGTTATTTCATTATTTTCTTTGTGTTGATGTGCTTTCCACATATCAAAAATCTCTTTATTTGTTATAATAGGCGTCACTAAAAAAGGCTCTAATTTAAAGAATCGGCTAAACTTGGTTCTGAAATTCATAGTACTTACTTAGGAAGCCTTAAATTATCTTATGGCAATGAGCGTTAATTAATAATTATTAATAAAAAATTTTTGCGTCTTTTCAATTTTTTTTTTGTTATTTATTTAGAGTAATTATAATTACAACAAAATCTTATGAAGGCCGCACTCAAACTAGCCGAAATTTATATGCGTGGTTAAGAAGAATGTCAATTTTCAAAAAAAACAAAAAAAAAAATTTCAAAACGTTATAAATTCAAAATTATAGCCTACCTTGATTTCATACTTAAAAAAAATAGAAGTATTAAATTTGAAAATTGATATATACAAATCTTAACTTTGCTGCATTATATAAACTAAACCGGCAAATGCACTCACGTGAAAGTTTGCAATTATATGTTTTAAAGTGTTAGCTCACATTTGGTATAATTTTTTTTTTTAAATGAAAATTTTTTTTTTAGTTTTGGCCACATATTACAACTGTGCATACATCCCGAATCTGAACTGATGAGATTAATTTTGCTCTCATCAGAGAAAATGACTTGGGCCCATTCATCATACACCCAACTCTTTTTCTAGACACCAGTTTAAGCGGGAGGACCGCAATTTCGGTGTGAGAAGCAGTTTTTTCGCAGGTCTGCGAGCAAACAAGCCATTTTCTCTCAAGCGACGCTGTACAGTTGAGGTGCTTATTTCCATATTTTGGCTATTTTTTGGGCTTGGGGTCGCAAAAGGGTTAATGGGGTCATATTTTTTTTTTAATTTGGGTTAATCGTCAACTTATTATTTTTCCCTAACCCATAGTTATAACGATGAAATAAAACATTCCAAACTAGAAAATTTAGAAGGAGTAGTACATTTACTTAATATTTCACAAGAAACTCATTTTTCTCGAAATCCTTGTAAAAAAATTCTGGCAGAGGAATTTACTTAAAAATTCACACAGTTAATCTCTAACATAACATTTTCAAAATTTTATCAAAAAAATTTTCCATCTTTGGTCTTATTGCGCATTAGGTTAAAAACGTGGTAATAAAACAATATGTCTGAGTGCTTATAGGTATAGAGACCAGAAAAAATTATGGCTTTAATTATTTTCTTAAAGTTGAAAAAATTTCAGTCAAATTTCATGTCCTAGTTTTATTTTTTGGCACATAAGTGGTCTGGGGCATTTGCTATTTCTTGGCCTATTTTTATTCGATTTTGAAGTTTAGTTTAGCTTTTTAAAGAGATAATTTAGTACTGAAATCAATTCATATAACAACTTGTCGGAAAAATTAAACTATAGAACGAAATTTTCGTAAAATCTGAAAAAAAGTAATATTTTCCCCATATAAACACACTTGAAATTTTCAGTCGCGTTGAGGCACCTCTACATTTTTTTTATTGACTCAAAACTTTGTAATTCTCAGTTTTTTCACTATTCGCATATTTCTAGGGGACGAGACTTTAAATTCGAACACTTTTTTTCTCCTCCATATAATGAAGGGCCACCCTAGTGTGCATTGTGTTTCATCATTAAGGGCTGTTCACATTAATTATAATGATGATGACCAAAGTTGTGTTGTTCGAAAGTAGCTAGCTACTCCATCTAGCGCTATTTTCCGTTTTTCCAAAATTTATCTTCTCTATTATAAATTATATACGAGATCTCGAACCGAACATTAAATATCAACAATAAATGACAAGAAACAATTAATTACAAATGTTTATAATATTATATGAATAATGTGTAATACAAAAACTTCTCTATTTTCAATTTTAGCTCACAAATGTCGGTATTAATATCAATTCGATATCGTTCAGTACTCTTACTATGGAGTCTGACAAATTTATTTGTGTGCGTGAAAAGGTCAATGACACCGCACAAGTGGTCATTATCGATATGAATGACACTGCTAATCCAACTAGACGTCCAATTTCAGCCGATTCAGCTATAATGAATCCAGCTAGTAAAGTTATTGCACTTAAAGGTTAGTGTTCTTTTAAATCTCTGATATGTATTTATTTTTGAAATATATATATATATTTTTTGTTGTAAATTTTTTCTTTTGCAGCGCAAAAAACTGTACAAATTTTCAATATCGAAATGAAATCGAAAATGAAAGCTCATGCCATGACCGAAGACGTAGTCTTTTGGAAATGGATTTCATTGAATACCTTAGCGTTGGTAACAGAAACCTCTGTTTATCATTGGTCGATGGAGGGTGATTCGACGCCCCTTAAAATGTTCGATAGACATTCCTCATTAAATGGTTGCCAAATCATTAATTATCGCTGTAATCCAAATCAGCAATGGCTTTTATTGGTTGGTATCTCGGCTTTGCCAAATCGTGTGGCCGGTGCCATGCAATTGTATTCGGTGGAACGTAAAGTATCGCAGGCTATTGAAGGTAAGTTTAAGAATGACATTTTGTTAAACATTTCTCATTATTAATTGCATAAGGATATTGATGTAAAATATCTATTTGTATCGTATGATAAAAAAGAGAGGGAACTAAAGTGAAGAGTGATTAACACAAAAATCAAGATTGTCCAAAGAAAGAGCCAATACAGGACAGATATTTAATTCTGTCCTGAATTCCATCATTTTTCAAGAGCGCATGTTTAATCAATAGGCAGCAATATTCACTTCGTCAAATTTGGAAAACCTAGTAATGTTATCGTAATGCCTCATAAGCTATAAAGTCTATAGAGCCCCACTATGTACACTTACTCAAGATCACAAGTTGCATTAATGTGCTCAGCTGCACTTTCTTGTAAATGTAATCCCAGCCAGTGTTTAAGCTATCCTCAAACCCATTACGACTAAGCACATATTTCAAATTGGTCCGATTGAACTTTCACTGACATGTGCGCTAAATACATATTGGCTGGTATTTTGAAATTTCTTTCCAGACATTTTTGAAGAATACTATATAGAATTTAATTGAAATTGTTGCAATATCTCAAATTTATAGTTAGAGTTGCTTTATCATAATTATTCCGCGTCAGCCAACGTATTTGTAATTAGATGTTTAAAATTTCCTCTCGAACCAGAATACTATTAAATCGATCGTTTTTTTTTTTTGTCATATCTTTATTATTCTCAATGACAATATTTCATAAGTAGTGGATGTAATGGTGTATATTTCGTATATTTGATATGATTATTTTTGTATATTTTCTCTATCTATCTCTAGGTCATGCCGCCGCTTTTGCTTCGTTTAAAATGGAAGGTAATAAGGAACCTTCGACCTTGTTTTGCTTTGCCGTACGTACTGCTACCGGTGGTAAATTGCATATAATTGAAGTGGGAGCTGCACCGTCTGGTAATGCTCCGTTTGTTAAGAAATCTGTGGATGTATTCTTTCCACGTGAAGCAGAAAGCGATTTCCCCGTAGCAATGCAAGTTTCTTCTAAATATGATACCATTTATTTGATTACCAAATATGGCTATATTCATCTTTATGATATGGAAACTGGAACGTGCATATATATGAACCGGATCTCGGCTGATACAATATTCGTAACGGCTCCTCATGAGTCGAGTGGTGGCATTATTGGGGTAAATCGTAAAGGTCAAGTATTATCGGTGACAGTCGACGAGGAGCAGATTATACCCTATATCAATACGGTATTACAAAATCCTGATTTGGCTTTGCGTATGGCCGTACGTAATAATCTATCTGGGGCAGAGGAACTGTTTGTTAGGAAATTTAATAAGTTGTTTACCGCGGGCCAGTATGCCGAAGCTGCTAAGGTAGCAGCCTTGGCGCCTAAGGGTATTTTACGTACTCCCCAGACTATACAGAGATTCCAACAGGTACAAACTCCGGCTGGTTCTACAACACCACCTCTATTGCAATATTTTGGTATTTTATTAGATCAGGGTAAATTGAATAAATATGAATCTTTGGAATTATGCCGACCTGTATTGTTGCAAGGTAAAAAGCAATTGTGTGAGAAGTGGCTTAAAGAAGAGAAACTTGAATGCAGCGAAGAATTGGGAGATCTGGTTAAGACGTCGGATTTGACGTTGGCATTATCCATTTATTTGAGGGCCAATGTACCCAACAAGGTTATACAATGTTTTGCTGAAACTGGTCAGTTCCAAAAAATAGTTCTTTATGCTAAGAAAGTGAACTATACTCCCGATTATATATTCTTGCTTAGATCGGTAATGCGCACTAATCCTGAACAAGGTGCCAGCTTTGCTTCTATGTTGGTGGCCGAAGAAGAACCCTTGGCAGACATCAATCAAATTGTGGATATTTTCATGGAACATTCTATGGTCCAACAATGTACTGCTTTCTTATTGGATGCCTTGAAACATAATCGACCCAATGAGGGCGCTTTACAAACTAGGCTGTTGGAAATGAATTTGATATCAGCTCCCCAGGTGGCCGATGCTATCTTGGGTAATGCTATGTTTACACACTACGATCGTGCTCACATTGCCCAATTGTGTGAGAAGGCTGGTCTATTACAACGTGCTTTGGAACATTATACCGACTTGTATGACATTAAGAGAGCTGTTGTACACACCCATCTTCTAAATGCTGATTGGTTGGTTGGCTTCTTCGGTACACTTTCCGTGGAAGATTCATTAGAATGTTTGAAGGCCATGTTAACGGCAAATATAAGACAGAACTTACAGATCTGTGTTCAGATTGCAACCAAATATCATGAACAACTAACCACCAAAGCTTTGATTGATCTCTTTGAAAGTTTTAAGTCTTATGAAGGTCTCTTCTATTTCTTGGGCTCCATTGTCAATTTCTCACAAGATCCAGAGGTTCATTTTAAATATATACAGGCCGCATGTAAAACAAATCAAATTAAGGAAGTGGAACGTATATGTCGTGAGTCCAACTGTTACAATGCTGAACGTGTAAAGAATTTCTTAAAGGAAGCCAAATTAACCGATCAATTGCCATTGATTATTGTCTGTGATCGTTTTGATTTTGTCCATGATTTAGTCTTGTATTTGTATCGTAATAATTTACAAAAGTATATTGAGATTTATGTACAAAAAGTCAATCCATCTCGCTTGCCCGTGGTAGTGGGTGGACTCTTGGATGTTGATTGTTCAGAGGATATTATTAAAAATTTGATTTTGGTGGTAAAGGGACAATTCTCTACAGATGAATTAGTTGAGGAAGTTGAGAAACGTAATCGCTTGAAATTGTTGTTACCCTGGTTGGAGTCTCGTGTACATGAGGGTTGCATTGAACCTGCCACGCATAATGCCTTGGCCAAGATTTATATTGATTCGAATAATAACCCTGAAAGATTCCTTAAGGAAAATCAATATTATGATAGTCGTGTTGTGGGACGCTATTGCGAAAAACGTGACCCTCATTTGGCTTGTGTGGCCTATGAAAGGGGTGAATGTGATCGTGAATTGATAGCTGTATGCAATGAAAACTCTTTGTTCAAAAGTGAGGCCCGTTATTTGGTTAGAAGACGTGATGCTGAATTATGGGCTGAGGTTTTAGCTGAAGCCAATCCCTACAAGAGACAACTTATCGATCAGGTAGTCCAGACCGCTCTCTCCGAAACACAAGATCCCGATGATATATCTGTCACCGTTAAGGCCTTCATGACCGCCGATTTACCTAATGAATTAATCGAATTGCTAGAGAAGATTATCTTGGATTCTTCCGTCTTCTCCGATCATCGTAATTTACAGAACCTGTTAATCTTGACAGCCATTAAGGCCGATCGTACTCGCGTTATGGATTATATTAATCGTTTGGATAACTATGATGCTCCCGATATAGCCAACATTGCCATATCGAATCAATTGTATGAAGAAGCTTTTGCTATTTTCAAAAAGTTTGATGTTAACACCTCGGCCATCCAGGTTTTAATAGAACAGGTCAATAATCTCGAAAGAGCCTACGAATTTGCTGAAAGATGCAATGAACCGGCTGTATGGTCCCAATTGGCTAAGGCTCAATTAGATAAGGGTTTGGTCAAAGAAGCCATTGACTCATATATTAAGGCCGACGATCCTAGCGCCTACATGGATGTCGTAAATGTAGCCTCCCAATCGGACTCCTGGGAAGATTTGGTACGCTACTTGCAAATGGCCCGCAAGAAGGCTAGAGAATCGTATATAGAATCAGAATTGATATACGCTTATGCCAGGACTGGTCGTCTTGCAGATTTAGAAGAATTTATATCTGGCCCTAATCATGCTGACATTCAAAAGATCGGTGATAGATGCTTCAACGATGGCATGTATGATGCAGCCAAACTGCTGTATAACAATGTCAGCAACTTTGCTCGATTGGCCATTACCTTGGTATATCTCAAAGAATTCCAGGGAGCCGTCGATTCAGCTCGTAAAGCCAATTCAACTCGCACCTGGAAAGAAGTATGTTTCGCTTGTGTGGACGCCGAAGAATTCCGTTTGGCTCAAATGTGTGGTTTACATATTGTAGTGCATGCCGATGAATTGGAAGACTTGATTAATTACTATCAAGATCGTGGTTACTTTGAAGAGCTCATAGCCCTTCTTGAATCAGCTTTGGGTTTGGAGCGAGCCCATATGGGTATGTTTACCGAATTGGCTATACTTTATTCGAAATTCAAACCCTCAAAAATGCGCGAACATTTGGAATTGTTCTGGTCTCGTGTCAATATACCTAAAGTATTACGTGCAGCTGAATCAGCCCATTTGTGGTCAGAGTTGGTATTCCTTTATGATAAATACGAGGAGTACGACAACGCTGTAATTGCTATGATGGCTCATCCCACCGAAGCCTGGCGTGAAGGTCACTTCAAAGATATTATCACAAAGGTTGCCAACATTGAACTGTACTACAAGGCTATACAATTCTATCTGGACTTTAAGCCCTTGCTACTCAACGATATACTTTTGGTATTGGCTCCACGCATGGATCACACTCGTGCTGTATCATTCTTTTCGAAGACGGGTCATTTGGCTTTGGTTAAACCCTATTTGCGTTCCGTTCAATCTCTCAACAATAAGGCCATTAATGAGTCTTTGAATGGTTTGCTAATCGAAGAGGAGGACTATCAAGGTCTACGCAATTCCATAGACGGATTTGATAATTTCGATACTATTGCTTTGGCACAGAAATTGGAAAAACATGAATTGACTGAGTTTAGACGTATTGCTGCTTATTTGTACAAAGGTAAAATATTCTCACACTGAGATCACTGAAATTTTGTAATTTAACTCTTGATGTTTTTCAAATATTTTTATTAGGCAACAATCGCTGGAAACAATCAGTTGAATTATGTAAAAAAGATCGTTTGTATAAGGATGCTATGGAATATGCTGCCGAATCTGGTAAACAGGAAATTGCTGAAGAACTGCTGGCTTGGTTCCTCGAACGTAATGCTTTCGATTGTTTTGCTGCCTGCTTGTTCCAAGTAAGTTGATCAATAGTTAAATCGCCAAAACTTAAGAAAGTAATTTTTTAAATAATGTTTACATATTATTATTTCATTAAAAAATGCTAATGGCTAATCAGCTTACAACAATCGTTATAATTTCAAACTTGAATTTTTTATTGCTGTAGGAAATATGTATATAGAAAAAATGTCTCAGAATCTGAGAGTTTTTCTGTGTCAGGGTATAATCAGTTTGTGCTGATGATTGTAACACCCAAAATTATTTGACTTTTGCCGTTTTCTTTTCTGACAAAAAATGTCGCACTTTATTTGTACTTTTTTCGAAAAATATAATTTTTTATATATTCTGAATTAAGAGCAACCTTATCTTATACATCAATCAAAATGTCTCAAAGGCGAGCCATGGTAAGTCGAAAAAAATTGCTGCCATTGACTTCTTTGAAGTCGTAGTGCGAGAATATTTCCCCATTGTTCCCCTTTTTTTGAATATTTTCACTTTCACTTATGAGTTCAAAGAAGATAATAATCGGATTTTTTTTGCATTTTGTGAACACAATGCTTTGAGACCTTTTGATTGATGTATAAGATAAGGTTTCTCTGAATTCAGAATAAATAAAAAAATACACTTTAAAAAAAAGAGCAAATAAAATGCGACATTTTTTTGTCAGAAAAGAAAACGGCATTAGACCCCACTTTCATTAAACCGATCGACATAAAATCACTTTCCGATTCGATTTAGTGATATTCTGTGTGTCTGTGTGTCCATTTAAATCTTGCAAATATGAATATATTTTAAGCTTTTATAGGCCATGTGACGAATGCTATTGAAATTAATGAAAATTGGTGCATGTGTAGACCACCTAATCCTCCCCATACAAATATTTCCTATGAGATTGACTTCAATTATCATAAGATCCAAATTATCATATAGATCTCGATCATATTTGGTTTGTATGTCTTTGTTACATCTATTAATCAGTATTCTAAAAATAAACCATGTAGGACAATTATTATTCATAGCCCCCCCCCCCCCCCCCGATCTTCATTAAATCTATCAAAACACAAGTATTGCACAGACTTTTCTCAAATTTGTTTTGTACATGTTTTTGCAAAAAACAAGTGATTTTACCAAATAAGGTCAGGATAGGTCCATTTTTCAACCTAATCTCCATATAAAACCGATATTTTCATATCTGCAGTCAAAAAATTAATAACATTGGAATTTAAATGTGGTTTATTTTCCTTTTTTTTTTTTTTTTTTTTTTGTATATATACAATTAGTTGGACCTAAACCCTTTCTCCAACATTGGTATAGCGTATCGTGTAGTCGGTCTGGACCGACAATAATTTTCTTACTTGTTTATTGTGAAAATCCGATTAGCGGTCTAATCGATTCAGAATCCTTACTCAAGGATATTTTGTTTCATGAAAAGTCTCTGTGATTTTATTTATTTATTTATTTTTTTTTTTAATTTTATCTCATTCTAGTGTTACGATTTATTAAGACCCGATGTTATTTTGGAACTTGCATGGAAACATAATATAATGGACTTTGCCATGCCTTATATGATCCAAGTAAGTTTTTCTGCTCTTTACTCTGTCGTCTGTCTTCGTTTTATTACTTTTTAATTTTTTCATCAGGTTATACGTGAATATACCGCCAAAGTGGATAAACTCGAACAAAACGAACAACGACGAGAGAAGGAAGATGAAACCGTAGAACATAAAAATATAATTTCCATGGAACCTCAATTAATGATAACAGCTGGTCCTGCGATGGGCATACCACCACAGTATGCTCAACAATATGGCGCTGCTGCGGCAGCGCCCGGTTATGCGCAAAACATGGCTTATACACCCGGCTATGGAATGTAGGCTTTTATTCGTTATTAACTGTGTTACTACGAACTAATATAACAAGAAACCCATCCTAATAAGAACTCTAAAAATTAAATAAGAAGATTCCAATTTAAAAAAAAATTTTGTCGTAAATAATATTTTAAGTTTAATTCCAAAACACAACAAAAATTTACACAAAATTTTACATACACATATGCATATAAACAAATGGTACTAAAAGCAAAGCTATTACTGACTTCAGAGAGCTTGAGATTCTACAGATACTTCATTGAAATTAAGTGATTTTTTTTACTTTCTTACATTTCAATATTTTTTTTTTTTTGCCAAAAACTCGAGAAAACTTAAGTCAATTATAATTTGAATTCTTTTTTCGCCGAATGTATGCAGCGTTTCATTTTTTTTTGTTTTTTTTTTTTTTTTGTTAGTGTTTAACAAAATTTCGTTTATGTTGGTTTCTGTTTATTTTATTTTTTTTTTTTCAAAATTTTCGCCCTCAAACCTTTGTAATTCCTATCCCTATGTGTATTTATATTTTAATCACATAAAATTAATTTACAAGTTTATCGTATTGTATCGAAAAAGAAAAACAAATGATGAGTATACACATATTATATTATATTATTTTTTATTTTACTTTTATTTTTTATTATTCTCTTTATTAAGTTTAAATATTAATTAATAAATTAAAAAACAAAAATAGTAATGCCGCTCCATTAAACAAAAACGAAATATACGCTCTATTATATATAATCGAATGATTGAAAATTATTATTTTTTTTTTATTGCTTTTAAAACAATTGAAGTAGTCTTCAGTGAACCTTAAGCAATTTTGTCGAGTTGATCGCGGAAGTTGCATATCTATCACACATGGAATATGTTAGTAAAATCAACATTAAATAGGCTTAATTCTGACCCGTCATATTTTGTTGTTAGCTCCCAATCTTATTTTTAGGGGATACAAAATGGTATCAAAAATGGTCGTTTTCATTTTTGCAGATGTTTCATACTTAAAAGTTCTTGTTGCTTTTGTACAGAATTTATATTTTTCCTGTGAATTATATGTTGTTTGAAGTTGTGTTGATAGGTAGGGGAAGAGGTTGGGTTGTAGCCATAGTTATGTTTTCGGCTTATAACTTTTCACCAAGTGCAAATTATTCGGACAACTGGGTATCTATGGAAAGCTAGAGACCTTGGCTAACTGCTGGTGAAGAAACTAAGTCAATTTCGTCAAATGGAAATTTTTTTTCTAAATTTTGTGAAGTGGCCATTTTTGGGGCAAATTTTTTTTTGGTTGGGTTGTGGCCACCCTTGGAAAATCTGGTAAAAATAGGAAAATATGAAGAAAAACCACTTTGAATATAGAAAAACTTAAAGTTCATTTATTTTCAAAGCCTTCATTGGCATTATTATTGAGAAAAACTTAAAACTAAATAAAAATAATAATGATATATAAATGGCATTATTCGTCTTCCGACTCACATAAAAACACCATTAAAATACACAGTAAGCAAGTTTGATAAACTTTAGTCGACTATCGCACTCACATCTGCCCTACACACCGAGTTATTGCTTATATGTGTTATATTGCTTACTGGGTAGTTATTTTGACATCTACGACGATATTTCACCATTAAAAAAAAGGGTGGCCACAACCCAACCAATTTTAGTGGCCACAACCCAATTTTGCAGCCATCTTGAGGTGTGAACATTTTTTTTGGTGTCAACATATTGGTTGCAATCGATATTTACTCACAAAGTATAATAAATTTACTGAATAAAAATGCATTGCACTCACATTTTTGATTGATTCACTTCGATTTCTAACTCTATTGAAAAGGGGTGAATTTGTATTATTGGTCTTTTTCAAGCACAGAAAAATAAATTTGTTCCCAGCACAAAGCAGACGCGTCTGCCCGTTTCGGTACTCGGTACAAAAAGAACATGTTGCCATGACACACAAATGACTTTTGCAAGAAAAGCACATATGCTTTAGGTCAAAAGATACGCTGGGGTGGCCACAACCGAACCATGGCCACAACCCAACCTCTTTCCCTACATATTAAAAATCTAATACGAAAAATATTTTGAAAATCGTTAACATAATAAAAGAAATACTAGCAGATTCCAGCCCTCGAAATTCGAGCGCAAATTCTAGAAAATTTTATTTTTTCATTAAATAAAGACCCTAAAAGTATGCTAATCAATTATAGCCAATTCACAAATCAACACAAAAAACAAATTCATTTTTATTACAAACACATTAACAAATTTCATAAACACACACATATGTATAATTTTAATATGTTTTTTTCGTAGTCGACTACCGATTTGCTTATAGGGCGACTACGAAAAAAACACTTAGTTAACTTTTATGATCTAACTATAAGCTAACTACAATGTAATGCAGAACTTCCCCAAAAATAGAAGCAAGCATATTGTGTGCTTCCCCGAAATAGAAGCTTGCATATATGTTTAGTGACTTTTTCAGTTTTTTTTTTTGTCATTTTATATTTAATTTTCGTTTCTTTATTACAAAAATCAGTGTTCGTGCGTGCAGTTAGAAATATTTCTAAAATGTTTTAAATTTTAATTATTAAAACTAAAATGAGTGGTACAAATAAAAGTGGTACAATAAAAGAAATGTTAAAAGGATGCCTGCCAAAAACATTAACAAAGGTCATTTCTATGAATATCTGTTTAGAAATTAATATGGAAGGCATCTATGGCTAGAAAAGACTAAGGCACTTCAAAGTTTTGTTCAAGCTTTAACGGGTAACCTATATATTAAAAACATATTCATAATATAGGACATAATATACGACTATTATATTTTAAACAGATGACTGTCGATCGCTTGGCTCTAATGAGGTGGAAAAGGACATCCGAAATGCTCTAAGGTTTTAAAAATGGCATATACATACATACATACATGCTGAAAGCGTTAAAAAGAAAAACATAAAATTGTTAAATTCGCATATGCTGAACCTCTAATACCCTCCACCTGAGTTCTACGTTTTATAAATATCTAAATATTTCACTATTTATTTATAACAAATGTAAACAAAATATTTAAAAAAGTAAACATTTTGATAAACTTAATACTAAAGTTTGCATTTTTACCAAGGTTCAGAAAATACACACATGAAACACACAATGTGTTGTTCAAAAGCAGCCAACACATATCTTTATTTTCATATCAATTATGTGCGTTTCTAAATTGTCTACGGTGCCCAACACAATCATGACTGTGTTCGTTTTAATATTTCGTTATTTACACGAACATTTTTCTATCACGTATTTTTTGTTTCGAACACACATAAACCACACAGATTCGAGTGTTGCTTTATTTGAAGTTCGTGTTCTGGTACGTGTACTGAGAAAAAAACAGAACATGTATAATAAACAGGTTCGAAAACAGAAGAAAAAAAACAAAACATGTACAATAAACAGGTTCGAGTTCGGTTATATTTTAAGTCGTGTTCTGGCTCGTGTACTAAGAAAAAACAGAACATGTACAATAAACAGGTTCGAGTTCAGTTATATTTTAAGTCGTGTTCTGGCTCGTGTACTAAGAAAAAATAGAACATGTACAATAAACAGGTTCGAGTTCAGTTATATTTTAAATTCGTGTTCTGGTTCTTGTACTGCGAAAAATTGAAACATCAATTCGCGATCTGATACACCCCGATAAAAACGAAAACAATTGTTTCAACCAAATTTATTAAAATTTTATTGACTCTTTTTTTATGACTTAAGTTGCAAATTGTTTACAATTGTCAAATATTTTAAAATTTTATTGGCCATTTTTTTGTGATTTACGTTGAAATTATTTACAATTGTTTTTATTGACTGGTTTTTATTTTAATAAAATATGGTAATAAAATACTTAAGACACAAAAATTTTTAGCATCATACAAGTTACACTTGTTGGTTGTTAGTTTTTTTTGCATTACCCATCCCTATTTTCGCAACCAATTAGTGTCATAGACGAAAAACCCAATTTTGCGGCATAAAAGACACACTTGTTGGTTGTTAGGATCTTTTGCAAACATTTTTTTTTTTTTTTGGTAACAAATAACTTTAGACACAAACAAATTGCATCATAAAAAACACAATCACCCACCCTTAATTTGCGAACCAATTAGTGTCAATGCACAATCTTTTTCTCAATGAGTTTTTGGGATTTTTTGCGTAAAAACACAATGAGTGTCAATAAAAAAAACCCAAAAAAACATTTTCATATTTTATTGTCCCTTTTTTATGACTTACGTTACAATTAATTGCTTGCAAGTGTTACAATTTCACGCAATTGATTTTGCAATAAATAGCGAGTGCGTGCGTCATTTATTCATTAAAAGTGGTTCAGTTTTCATTAGATCGTGATCTATAAGTGTACTGTGTTATTGTGTAAATTTCAAATATTTTGTGAAAATTAAAAAAATTGGAAAGCAATAACAGAAATAAGTTTTGCTATAAAAAATACGCAACTTTTAATAGCGAAACGAAAAATTTTACATGTCTGATTGAAACCTGCAAAAAAGATTTAAGTGTAGCGTGCAGTTTTTGTGTCTTAAGTATTTTATTACCATCTTTTATTAAAATAAAAACCAGTCAATAAAAACAATTGTAAATAATTTCACGTAAATCACAAAATAAATGGCCAATAAAATTTTAAAATATTTGACAATTGTAAACAATTTGCAACGTAAGTCATAAAAAAGGGTCAATAAAATTTTAATAAATTTGGTTGAAACAATTGTCGTCGTTTTTATCGGGGTGTATCAGATCGCGAATTGATGTTTCAATTTTTCGCAGTACACGAGCCAGAACACGAATTTAAAATATAACTGAACTCGAACCTGTTTATTGTACATGTTCTATTTTTTCTTAGTACACGAGCCAGAACACGACTTAAAATATAACTGAACTCGAACCTGTTTATTGTACATGTTCTGTTTTTTTTTTTTTTTTTCAGTACACGTACCAGAACACGAACTTCAAATAAAGCAACATTCGAATCTGTGTGGTTTATGTGTGATCGAAACAAAAAGTACGTGATAGAAAAATGTTCGTGTAAATAACGAAATATTAAAACGAACACAGTCATGATGGTGTTGGGCACCGTAGAAAATTTAGAAACGCGCATAATTCATATGAAAATAAAAATATGTGTGTGTTGGTCTAAGTTATGTTTGTTTACATATATGTACGAGTTTTTTATTCAGTGTGTCTTTTTCTGAACTCTGATTTTTACATTTAAATATCTTTTGGGATTCTACTCTTGACTAAAGTAAAGAGTATTATAAGCTAACTATAGTAAGCTAACTACTATTTGATTTTAATTAAGTCAGCTTATAGCCAACTATAATATATAAAATATAATTAGTTTGTAGCTAACTTTAAATTAGGTAACTTTAAGTTAGTTGAAAAGTCATGCAGAGTCGGACAATTGACTACCGCCTAGGACATCGCAATGTTAAAATAGTCAGTTTGCTTCATTGAAAGTAATCCAAGTATCAACCACCACTAGTTGCGTAATAAGTAGTTAGATATAAGTGCATTAAAAGTTAGTTAAGCTGCCGGCAGGGATTGTATAATTTTATTTTATGTATGTGTTAGTAGCAACTTTAATTGCAATTTACTCGAAATAATGGAAAAAATTTGTAAATCTGCAAATCGGCTAAAAAGAAATACCTTTCAAATAACATACGTTTGGTCAAAATCGGGATAAAACGGTAGAACAAAACATCAGTCACAAGAAATCGCCTAGCCTATTAATATTATAGATTTAAATTTTATGAGAAGCCAGGGATAAATGGGTAAGTAAATAATAAAGCTTGGAATGTGTTACTAATCATAAACAAAGGAATAATCCAGAAATTTTAGTTTTTGTTTCGACTTTCTTAAGGAATGTATGTTGAAAGAGTTTTAAAAATGAATTTAAATGGTATAAACAAAACTATATTGGTTCCTGTTGAAGAAAATTTTTTGTAAAGGAGCTATTTTCGTAATTAAATTTTATAGATATAAACCTTTTTTTTACCCATATACATGAGAGCCATCTTCAAGAACAATCGGCAAAAACAGAGTATGAGTCCTCTAAAATGTTAAGTTTTTCTTAGGTTAGATTTTCTTTGTTATATGCCGATATATACAGTTAAACACTACAGTACATTATACTCACACTAAGTAAATGAAATTTATTGGTTTATACAAAGCAAATTAAGAAAAAAAATTCTAAAAAACAAAGGATTTGTTTATGTATCTAAAGATTGTTTTTTTCTCCCTTAGATACAAATAATTAAAACCGAAGTGCTAAATAACAAGTATTCCTGAACAACAACAATATATGCCGCAATTATGAAAATTATTAAATGCAATAAATAATACACCATTAGCCTTATCTGACTATAGTGGCTAACCGAAAAAAAAAAGAAAATGCTGTAAATTCCAGTAACAGAAAATCTCAACTAAATTCCTTCTTACAAAATATGTAGTTAATTATTCTAAATATCAACAAACACAATTTAAATCAAATTAGTGGCTACAAACCAAGTAGTGACTCTCATCATTTTTCAATAATGCTGCAATATCTTATATGTTTCTCAATTCTCTCCAAAGTCCCTATTACGTATAAATATTAATAGTTTTATTTTCTTTCTAAATACCTAGTTAAATAACCATTGAATTATAACGCGACATTGCAAATATAAATATTTAAACAGAAAAAAGTTCAACGTTCATAAATTCATAAAACAAACTAATATTGATTATTAATTTTAATTAACTTTATTTAAAAAAAAAAACTAATAAAAAGCACTGTAATTTATTTATCTTAAAATTAATTTAACTGAAATAATAAAAAAAAACTGTAAAAGAAATTTCGCTTTTAATTTTGTTTTAAAAAATTTTTCATAACGAAGGCTTATATCCTCTAATGAGCCACGTCCATAAATAAAAGCACCGAACACGAATTTTGTGCAAAGGTTTTTTTGCTTTAACAAAAAATTTAAAGCAAACAAATACTAATTTTATTTTTTTTTTATATATTTTAAATTAAAGGACTTGGGTCTTAAAGCGATATTTAATACTGTGTTCTTCTAAAGAAAACGAGTTTCCATTTCATATATTTTGCAATCGGCTTAGAAAGACCGGTCTGGTGTGAGCTAAGTCCTTCAGAAAGATTTTAGCACACAACGCCCTCCCCCAAGAAAAAATATTTTGTTAATTCTAATATCTTATTGTTAATATAGATGGCTTAAGTTATTTTTTTAGAATTGTTTATTTTATTTATTTATTTATTACAATTCATTTGTAACCAAAAACCTATTGGCCTAAAAAATTACATATGTAGCTTGTCTCATAGTAAGCAAATAATTATGTGTATGAATAACTTAAATTAATATAGAATAATAAAAACTAAGTAATAAATCAAAGCTATCAACTTTCCCTATCGCACGAATATGTAAATTCTAAATAAATTACTAATAATTATCAACAATAGTATAAAGGACTACAGTAGCAAGCAAAAAAATAAATTAAATTAAATATGATCCATAAACAATTTTTGAAAATCATAGATGCTCAACGAAAAATTTCGCACGTTGTAAGTCAGTACATTATTCCGTAGTCTCGAGACTTTAACGACAAAATAGCGTTGCATAAATAGAGTATGTATTTTAGGACATATAATTGAAGACGTTCGCGAGAAAATGAAATAAGACATGCAAATACTGTGGGTTACCAGATTTCAAAGTTTTATAAAACAAGGTTATTAATCGTAAATTTATAAAGTCATCAAATCTCAATGCCAGCAAATCTATCGTCCCTGCCGAAACGTGATCATTGAAATTTAGAGCATACATATACAAAACGTATAACTCTGTTAAAGCACTTTCTTAACCTCATAATATTAGTAGCTGAAGTGGAACAGTAAACTTCTATTCCGTAAAGAAATATTGGCATTAAATTTTCTAATATGAAAAGGAAAATAGTATCCTAAGCTTGTTGCGGTGGAGTTTTCTCTAAACAAAGTACACAGTCACTAGTGTATGTTAGGAAACTGTGAACTGGGTTAGAGCAATTAGAAAAACAATATGATAGTTATTAAACAAATTTTTGTTTATATGTTACAGGTTTACAAGTTTTGTTTTTTTAACTGTAGGTTTTTATACCCTATACCACTATGTGGTTTGGGTATAATGACTTTGTGCTGCTGTTTGTAACAACCAAAAATATTTGACCTAGACCCATCTTTAATTATACCGATCGAATCAGAATCACTTTCTGAGTTGATTTAACAATGTCCGTCCGTCCGTCCGTCTGTGTGTCCATGTAAACCTTGTAATCAAACTGCAGGTCGCAAATATGAATATATTTTGAAATTTGGTATGTAAGCTTTTATCGGCCATGGGATGAACGCTATTGAAATTGGTGAGAATCGGTCCATGTTCAGACCTAGCCCCCATACAAATTACCCCTATGAAATCGACATAAATTGCCATAAGATCCAAATTGTCATATAGATCTTACTCAAATTGGGTTTGTATGCGTTCATTACATCCATTAATGAGTAGTCCAAAAATGATCCCTTTGGCCCCATATAGAGCTGCTTCCCGATCTTCACTTAAATCTATTAAAAACAAAAATATTGCACTGATTCTTCTCAAATTTTGTTTGTATATATTTTTGCAAAATAAAAGAGACTTTACCAAACATGATCAGGATCGGTCCATTTCTGGACCTAGTCCCCATATAGATATATCATCCGATATGAACTTTTTCATATCTGCAGCCAAAAAAATTAATAAAAATCCCACTCAAATTTGGTTTTTGCTTATTTTCTATGTCCAGTTAGTTGGGCCTAAGAGATAGAGTTTCTAAACGCATGGTATAGGGTATCGTATAGTCGGTCTAGACCGATTATAATTTTCTTACTTGTTGTTTGTGAATTTATGTTTTGTTTGGTGGTGACGTCCTTGAACTTTGGAGGTAAAGCGACCTCTAGAGTTCATTTCTTAATGAAAAATAGGGAAAAGATGAAAAATACCCCAAGCCAAACTTAGCCATTTTTATATTAAGAAAAGAGGTAGAACAATTCAGGCGATTGTGGGAAACGGCGCGGATTTTTTTTTTTGTTGAAGCTTAATGCCGAGATTTACATGATTGTGATCAAAATAAATTAATATAAAATCCCTGGTAAGTTTGAGTAGGATGAAAATAATTTGAGTTTTTTTATTTTATGTACATATATATTTCAACAGATTATTTCTGGTCTCCAACTGGTTGCAGGGTCCAGAATACTGATATGGAGGCCAGATGCTTTATCTGCACCTCTGTGAACACCCGATAGATTCGTACAGGATGCAATGACAACGAAGTTTGTGCCGGAAAAGAGGAAAAGAAGCGATGTAGGGTGAAGTATAAAATTAAGTTCAGTTATATACATACATATCAACAGAAAAAATACAGAAATTTCGAGAATCCGGAAAGGAAAGAAAATGATATGTAGCATAACCAACGTGTGGATAAAAAGAGATGAGTGCGGGAAAGTTTAGAGGAAATACCCGTAAAAAGTGGGAAAAATTTTACTATCTGCAGGGTTAGAGAATTAAAAGTAAAACCTGAAAAGAAATTAAAGAAAATTAAAGTAAAACCTGAAAAGAAAGTAAAGAAAATTAATCGAAACCTGAAAAGAAATTAATAATGTCGGAAGAAAATTAAATATTGTAAAATTAAGTGTAGTATCTTGTGCATGTTATTTAAGGCCCATTTACATGATACCACTCAGTCGTATGATTTTTCGAAATAAAAATCCGATGAAATTCATCGGACTGTCATAAAGTCGTACCGACATTATTTCTGCATACTTAGGCCATTTACACCATAACACTCAAGTCTTATGAAAACAGCTGTTTAGAATAATAAGCAAATTTATTTTGAAATTTATATTTTATTTTCACTTTCTTTGTTTTTGTTTACCATTTTTTTAATATTACCAAAAAAAAACAACTCTGGTCCGATGAAAATGGCAAGTTTTTAGAAATGTTTCAAAAACCATCGGACTTCGAAAATGAAATCCTACAGACTGTCAATTTCATAACAAAAGCTTTTTACATTATACGACTTTTTCATAATACTCGAATTTCTGACAGATCGTATTACAAAGTGTGATAGTGTAAACTGGCCTTTAAGTGTAGTATTAAGTTAATTATTGCAAGTGCGTTCAAGGATGATATCCGGAACCGGGGAAATGTATCGACCTGAAAGAAATGGACCGAATAATAGTTAGATTTCACATTTATACGCGAAAAGTTTAAAAAAGGATGAAGTCATATCTTAGGAACAACCAAACCTTTAGGGAGCTCCTTCAAGTTTAGGTAGTTTCATGTGAGGGTTATGAGAACCTTATTAGGCCCATGGTAAATGTATCTGCAACGATATTATTTATGGATTTTGGGTATACGATACATTTGTCTTACCGGCAAGACAATGCGACGCTACTGCCGTCCCGTAACAAGCTATTAATTTTCCTAAGACTAAAAGAGACTATGGATGAAATCATATTCGAAGGAGAGTTGGTCATCCAAATATAAGCCTAATGATTTATAATGGGACACAAACCCAATATTAACACCATTAAGCCTTAGACATGGACATTGCCTAACCGAACCAACAAATTTCATCGCGCTCGTCTTCATGGGATTCAAATTTACCAGTAGGAGACATATTTTGTTGCGGTGGCCCTATAGGCTTGGCATCTTAGGGACTGTTCACAAATTACGTAACGGTCCTAGGGGGAGGAGGGATTTGAAAATTTGTTAGGTTTGTTACGGGATGGGGGTTGGTTGTTTATAAAAATGGTAAATAACCAAATTTCTCCCTTTTTGTAAAAAAAATTACACTAAATATAATATTAATGTAATGTAATTAATGCAAAAAAAACCAATTATTTTCAATTTTTAATCTAAAAAGGCTTTGACTTTTATTTTTGTACTCGACGTAAGCTTAGGACCAATGTTTTGTGAAATATATATTTAGATGTTTGTGTAATATTGTTAATTGTCAAGCGAATATCAGATAAATCAGAAATCCCACAAGAAAATATTTTGTCCAAAAATTCCGAATGGTTCTCTAAACATGTTCAAACGTGTCAATATTGCACTCAAATTGTTAAGTGTGATAATCAAAATTGCTGTGCAAAACCTAGAAGTAGTTACATTACTGTAATGAACAAAAAAAATAATTTTACCACCTCCAATTCCACTTATCCAAACCAATATTGGATTAAAAGCTGCAGCCGATAGAAAAAGTGGTGAAACGTAAAATTTTGCTCCATTGTTTTTATTAAACAATTTATGTTTATCATCGGTAATTGAACAACCACCAAAATCTTTAACGTACGATTTTTATCGTCCTTCAGTGCATAATGTTCTGAAAGATAGAACTTGCTCAGGTTGTGAAATGTACGTTGCTCTCAAGTGATGCTAAAAGATCATGTCAAAAATATCCACCACAAATCATCGACCAATATGAAAAAACAGTGCATGTTGCAGCCCGAAGACAACATGAATTAATGGCTATTATTGTCCTGCAGGAAGGAAATGAAGATGCTGAATGGATTGATGAAGAGAACGTCGATTTGACAAACGTTGAATTTCTGAGGATAAATCTACTGAAAATGGATGATGAATACTTGGCTTCTCCGTGGGAGACTGAATAAGGTATGTCATAAATATTTATAAAAAGTGCTGTTTTTTAAATGTTTGGTTTTTATTTCAGATCGTCAGACTACTGTTGTTTTTTTTTTTCTATTTTAAAAATATAATGAATTCTGTTTTGTTGTTTTTTTGGTTATTTATTATTTTATTTTTCCCATTTTTGTTTTTATTTTTAAGTTATAACGAATTTTGTTTTGTTTATTCGAATACAAAAATTTTTCAAAAAGTAATTTAAAAAGTGTTTTAACTTTTGTTACGTTATTCCTCTTGGGGGAGGGGGTCTTCGGAATTTGTTACGATCTGTTACTATGGGAAGGGGAGGGGTTAAAAAACGACAAAAACAGCGTTATGTAATATGTGAACAGTAGGGCGGGTCGATTTAAAAATCGCCCATTGATCAGTGAAAATCGTATTCTAGGGATCAAAATAAGAAACTTTGCCGAAGGAACCACACCTCTAAAATGAATTCTAATGTCCCAGAATTTGGGTCGAACTTTTGGGTAGCGGCAAATTTTGAAAAATCCCACTTTGACCAATTTAGAGTGCTCCAATCGAGTCCAAATGTATGACCGACCCCCACTAACTTTGGAGGCCCGACCCACCCATGCCAGTGACACACCCCCTGGAACTCCCCTGGGGGGTTCCCCATACAAACATTTCAAAAAATCGCCAGTTTTGGCACTTTACATGAAAAAATCTTTATTTTTATTTATTTATTTATAATATTTATTATTTATTTATAATAATACTAGCTAATACCCACTACTTCGTTAGCGGACATTTAAGTTACATTTATTCGTTTGTACAGTATATTATATTAAAAATGCCCCTTTACTGGACTTTGATGTTATGTATTCGGAAAGGCATGTTTTTCCCCTGGTTTTACTCCAATTCAATATTTTTTCCATTTTTCTTAATTTTTTCTGCCTTAAAGTCTGAAATTCCAAAATGTTGACATGTGCGCATACTCCTGGAACAATGGCAACATATATTTCAAATATTACGTTTCAATGTTAAAATGGTACAAAGATGAATGAGGTACCAATTTTAGCCGTTGCCCCGATTTAACCCTATTAGTGTTAGAATTTCCAAAAATTCGTTCGTAGTGGTCCCTATGATGAAAGAGGAACTAATAGTCCGAATTTTATGTTTCTTAATTTATTAAAAAATGGTAAGCAGATTAAGAATATTGTAAAAATATTAATGTGACAAATTCAGCAACACCGTTGATGCTTTGTGGGTCATTAGTTAAGTGACATCTCTCAGCAAACTCAATTTTTAAACACACGAAATTAAATTTTGATTTATTTAATTTCAAACGAATAAAATCTCTCATTTGAATTAATAGATATTGGAAAAAGTGGTAGTCAGTCTACAATTTCTAACAATTTTCCAAATACATTGTGTATCAATTTATTCCAGTAATACGAAGGAAACCCAGGAGACTTTTACCCTTTTTGTCCCTCCCGGTAGGATAGCCTATAGCACTCAGTGATAACGTAGCTTTCAACAGGTGAAAGAAATGTTGAAATCGGATAAGTAGTTTAGAAGATCCGTAAAGGGGGAGACTTTTACCCTTTTTGTCCCTCCCGGTAGGATAGCCTATAGCACTCAGTGATAACGTAGCTTTCAACAGGTGAAAGAAATGTTGAAATCGGATAAGTAGTTTAGAAGATCCGTAAAGGGGGAGACTTTTCCTCTTTTTGCCCCTCCCGGAAGGATAGCCTATAGCACTCAGTGATAACGTAGCATTCAACTGGTGAAAGAAATTTTGAAATCGGATAAGTAGTTTAGAAGATCCGTAAAGGGGGAGACTTTTCCTCTTTTTGCCCCTCCCGGAAGGATAGCCTATAGCACTCAGTGATAACGAAGCATTCAACTGGTGAAAGAAATTTTGAAATCGGATAAGTAGTTTAGAAGATCCGTAAAGGGGGAGACTTTTCCTCTTTTTGCCCCTCCCGGAAGGATAGCCTATAGCACTCAGTGATAACGAAGCATTCAACTGGTGAAAGAAATTTTGAAATCGGATAAGTAGTTTAGAAGATCCGTAAAGGGGGAGACTTTTCCTCTTTTTGCCCCTCCCGGAAGGATACATAAAAACCTTGGTATTGACGTCACCTTTCATGAGAAGTTTACAGAATTGAAATCGGTTCAGGCATTACAGAGAACATCAATGCCAAACACAATGCTCTACATTTTTATATATATAGATCTATTTTTTCTCTTAAGAAATTTATTTATTTAGTGAAAAAATTAATTAAAGTTAGTTATAGAAAAGAAACTAAAAAAAATTATTGTTTGAAGTCTTTTTTACTTTCAAGTCTGGGCAATTTCGCACGGCTCTCTAATGTCGTCGCCATAACAGCCTCTACATTTTCCGGTATAACCCGTTTGGAAACGCTAGCTAGCAATTGAACATGTCGTTCCGTTCCTTGTATGTGTGATGGAATTTTTGGATCATTAAACGGTGGATCATCTTGATTTAAATATTCTTTCAATGTATCATACAGAATGCTTCGCGTGAATGGTGGTTCAAATACGTTATTTATGTCATTCATATTGATCATTTCCGTGTAACTTGTGCAATTAAAGTTTATATCTGGTTTTTTACAAGCTCTAAGTTGCGTTGGGTCGTCAACATCGGTTCGATAGCGTAGAATTTTCTTGATAGCACAGTCGCGCTTTTCTTTGCTATCATCAAACAACATTGATAACAAGATATTTTCCGAATGCGCATAATATGAATTATCTTTAATTACTTGATTGACAATTTTGCGTAAACGAGGTTCTAGAAATCGTCCAACCAATGAACTTGAAAAATAATGCACTGCCGTACACGACAGAGCTGTAATACTTGATACTGAAGTACATTGGCACATAACATTTAATTATGAATTCAACCAGAATTCTTAAATTTGCATCTGGATTTTCCGTTGTCACATATAATCGTAATAATCTAGCGGCCTTGGTAAGCCACCGAGAATGTACAATTTTCCCTGGTTTGATGTTAGCCAGATCCACCGAAACCACGCCGCTAGAAATTGCATGGGCCATGTCGTATAAGTACTTCGAATCGGTGGAAAATTCAATTTTTTCTGGAGCAGGGGGCAACTCAATTTTCTGGAAGCCGTCCACCACCTGAAAATATATAATAATAAAATAATTAATAATGGTTGACAATTATAATAAATGAGTGATAGCAATAACTTACCGGAAGTTTCACAAGTTTCGATTTGACGGCTCAGTTTTCCGGTTGCCGATCTCGGTCCAGTGCTGGTTGATTTATCCAAAGCTTCAAACAAATGCCAAAACGGAAGTTCGTTGAAGTGTAGAAGGTAAACGAACCAATGCAATGGTCTTTTTAACAGCAATTCGAATCGTCGTATAATTCCACCGTGTGTGCCAGTGTTTGTTAGCTCACCGTCAGTGCATATGCCAATTAATGCATCCAATGATATATTTTTATCGTTGAAAAAATCATTTACTTTGGTTGTTTTGTATTCAGCGGTTTCATGTTCCAGTCTTACGTAACCAATCAATTCAGAATTGGGTTCTCTCAAAATAACAAGATGAGGTTCTTTTACCATCCCAGTATGATACTTCTCATCAATTTTATCTATCGCTAAAGTATCATCTTTTCTGCCATCGAATGAAAACGCTAACAAATTGGTATCATCTAACCGTTTGCGAAGCACTTCTTGTCTGCATTTCTCTTTTTCTCTGCGAACTTTCGATTTATCCATGATGAGTGGTTTCCCATGCTTATCTTTAATTTTAAAATCTTGAAAAAGAGCGGTTCCCAATGCTGATGCTACTCTATCAGGCACACCCAATCTGTCACATAAGGCAAAGTTAAAACAATCGTATCTCTCTGTGTATTGTGAACTTGTGTTTCTATCCATATCTTCTTGAACCGGTGGCGGTGCGTATGTTGAATCATCGGGATCTTGGTATGTTGGCATTGATGACATACACGTTGCTCCTTGCTCTTCAATTTCCATCACAAATGCATCCATTGTTAGTCTTCTCTGATTATGTTGATCGTGCATAAACTCTTTGAGGCGTTCGGGAACCAAGCCGCATGCACATGGAGCTGCCTTCAAATCGCATTTACATGTTCCAATGTAAAAAATTGTTTCCAGAGATTTTACATACTCTGTAAATTGTTGGGTTTTGTTTCTTCTCTTGATTTGGTCTTGATATTTGTCAAGCAATCTATTCAATTTATTACACACACTTTTTTTCAGCATTATTTCCATACCAAGTTTTTCCCAAATTCCAATCAACTTATCTTGTACTTGAATAGTGAATGATTTATAGGAAAACTTTTTTGTTCTGTTTTAGCACGTTCGCTTAAGTAAAAATAATATCTCAAGATATCCAGATGGGTTGGTAAATTAAGATCAGCCAAATCAGTAGACACACCAAAAACAGTAACAGTTTTCGATAGTTGTTGATGTTGTTGTTGCTTCATCTTGCGGTGTAGAGGATGGTGGATTCATTGTGAACTTTTTGATTTGGAATGATCACTTCACTTATTATTTTTTTTTAAATATTTTTTTTTATCTGAAATTAGCAATTCACACTTTGAGTTCTTCACAACGAATTAATGCATTCACAAAAACTGTTGCGTTATATATGGTCTACGAGACGAGGTAATAAGAATGAAATGGTAATTTCAATTCTTCCTGCTGTGTCTTGTGGTGGCTTAAAAACCCACACAAGCAACTTTACGACCTGCAATTGTGTCACGGTGATACGTTCATTTTTTAAAAGGGTTGAATAAAAAACCCACACAACTAAGTTTACGACATGCAAATGCATCACAGTGATCCCTTGGTTTTAAAAGGGTTGTAAAAACGCTAATTTCTAATAAATTTTTTTAATTTCTTTTCTATTACTAAGTTCAATTCATTTTTTCATTTACATATGTTCTGACTAAATAAATTTCTAAAGAGAAAAATAAACTCCAAAACGAAAAGACATAGGCATTTCGCTAATTTTTTCATGTAAAGTGCCAAAACTGGCGATTTTTTGAAATGTTTATATGGGGAACCCACAGAGAGTTCCAGGGGATGTGCCACTGGCATGGGTGGGTCGGGCCTCCAAAGTTAGTGAGGGTCGGTCATACATTTGGACTTGATTGGAGCACTCTAAATGGGTCAAAGTGGGATTTTTCAAAATTTGCCCCTACCCAAAAGTTCGACCCAAATTCTGGGACATCAGAATTCGTTTTAGAGATATGGTTCCTTCGGCAAAGTTTTTTATTTTGATCCCTAGAATACGATTTTCACTGAGCAATGGGCGATTTTTTTGCATCCCCACAAATCGACCCGGCCTAGTATACACCCTTACAGAGGCAGCGGTGAACGCAAATATATTATTTATAAAGTTTCGATACGGAAATAAAATTAATAATTTGAATGTATTAAATATTTAAAATACAAATATAAAAAATATAAACCAAAAATTGATTAAATATAAAAAGTATTGAAAAATAAACAAATATCGCAAACTTAACATTTTTCGGCATCAAGTGAATGGTCTGTGGTCTGGTGGGGGTATAGCCGTTATGTTGATGTTTCTAACTACCAAAAATACTTGACCTTAGCCTTTTATTATATCGATCGACTCAGAATTACAGGCTTCAGGTTTGCGGCTTCAAAAGCATAAAATTTGGGTTTTGTTTTTCTTTCTCGATTTATGGCATCGGCCACCTTGCTTGTTTTATTTATTATGCTGACTCAGTATTTTAAATAAAAAATAACTTTATCTTCGTATATTATGCGAATTTAAGTCCTACAAAACACTTGGTGGTTATGGGAATTAAATGAGTGGGTTTTATAGAGCAGTTGAAGAGGTGGAGTGTGTTACTCGGGCCATTTCTGGATGCAGGGCAGATATCTACTACCTTAATTATCCAGTTCTCAAATGTGCTAATGAATTTATATCAGACTTTACATGGATCGCCAAAGAGACATGCCACATGACTTGCGGATCGGGGTCGTTCCGGTGCATATAGTGGTTTATGCAATTTTTCTAATTAATGTTTACGTTTTTTATACCGTTTATCGAAAGACCTTAGTACAAATTTTTTAAATCAATACACAAATAACTTAAATTCTAAAATGTTATTGATTACTTTATTTCTGAATTAGTATACTTTAAAAGAGAAGAAAAATATTGTTTTTCTTCGAAAAATTAAAAGTTTTACCAAAGATGACTTGAAAATAAATAATATTTAGAATTTAAATTCTTTGTATTTTTTAGTAACCTTGGCTGGATCGGCTTGCTGACGTTTACGTTTGGACTTTTGTCGCGCCACGTGTTCTGCCAACATATCGGAAAGGTCCTCTTTCTGTAAATGATTTTGTTGTTCACGCATCTGTTGTTCGTATCGTTGGGCCATTGCTTCGTTATCCATATCCAACTCTGAGGGATCCAAAGCCAACTCCACTGTACCTTCGCGATCCGTAGTGACTGTTGTTCGTATTGTTGTTTGTTTAACACCACCAACATCGTAGACATGAGTTGAACCCATCATGGAGGCTCCTATGCGGTCAGTACGTTTTTCAGGCAAAACGTGATACAAAACAGATGTTTCATTGCTGTTGAGAATAGGAAAAACAAAGAAAAATCTATAATGAGCATATTTTGGGAAAAGCAAATACTTACTCTTCCATTTCTTGTTCAATTTTCTTTTTACGTAATTCAATGTTGTCGGGTGTCTCCATGCCAGCTGGCACGCTGGTAAGACCAGAAGGTGTAACTAATCCTTCTGCAGGCGTAACCAAACCGCTTTCATCCACTAGATGTGCCATATCTTCGCCTTCCTCTTCTTCTTCATCAGAGGATTCCTCGGACTCTGATTCCAGCTCACCCCATTGGTTACGTTCTATGTCGCCTTCATCGATCCCATTCTAGAAAAGAAAACATTTTTTTTGTTTAAATAGGAGTATATTAAGATTTAACAAAATACAAACATCCATATCCATAATATTAGTGCCAAAGACATCGCCATACAATGGTTTTCCATTTTCATCTACAGGTGGTTTACCCCAACCGCCAGCATGATATCCGAATGAGCAACCTTCCGGTATGGGAGCATTTAGTCCGGGAATTTTTAGATTTGGATATGAAGGTGGTGGGCCGTAGCGCTGTTGGGCAATCAACCATGGAGGTGGAATTTTATGAGCATTTGGTCCCACAGGCATGCCCAAGGCTATGCGAAGTTCTTCCGATAAGTCACCAGGTTTCTTTTCTTTTAAACGTGTCTCAAACTCTTTACCTTCGTAGTATAGATCACCATGTATGGTCATGCGTGGTTTTGTTTGCCACTTAAAGAAAGCATCGTGTAGCTTTTGATAATCAATATCAATTTTTCCCATTTTTGGTCGAACTCTTTCACGCATTTTGGATTTTAATGATTTGGCATCATCCTTTTCTTGTAAAGATTCTCTCATTTCCATAATACCAGTCTTTTTTATAAATGCTGGCAAATCAAAAGGTGGCTTTTCAATGCCACGCTTGCCCTGTAAATATTTACGTTTAAAGCACCAGTGCCGCGGCACTTGTACAGTATTGCGGTACGCTTTGAGTTGAACTAACAACTTTGGATCACGGGCAGTTACGTCGTGCATTTCGACAACATCTGGCCGTGATACAAGTTGTTTCAATTCTGCAACACTTAGTCTTGTAAGTTTTTTTAATTTACGTTTTGAAAGTTTCTCTTTATCGTCATCCTTATTATCTTCATCAAACTCATCTTCCTCGCCCTCTTCTTGTAACTTTGCTAAATTCTTTTTATTCTGCCTAGCATCGGCACTATCTAATTGATTTTTATCCTTGTCAGAGACCTTGAGTATGTTTTCTAATTTAAAAATTTCAAAAACACGATAAAATTGACGATACATTGGCGCTAAATCGGCAACAGTTATCTTTTCGGGTACATATCTGTAAATAGAAAATAAACAGTGGACCATGGAATTTTGGGATAAGTATTTACAAAAACTTACTCAATAATCACATCTGGATCGTCTGACGCCGAAGATTTTTTAGACTCATTTAATGAGTCATCTTTATTTTTAATCTGTTTGGCATCTGTATTTACTTCGTCCAGTTCCTTATTATCTTCATTTTGTTGTTTGTTGACTTCGAAATCTTTTGAACGATTATCTTCAAACAGTTCTTCCTGTTGCTTTTTAAGTTTTTTATTTAACTTCTTGCGTCGTTTTTTCTTTTTGTTCTTTTCCACTTTACTTAGTTTTTCGGGTTTTGTTGACGCATTCCCATTTAATTGAATATCTCCTTCATCATCAGAATCTTCACCAGCATCATAATCGTTTACCAGCTGGCCACTAGTGTCTCCATTTGCTAAATCTTCTGTATTTACGTCATACTCAGCTGCCCGTTGATCTTTCAAAGCTAATACGTCTTCCAAAGCTTTGGGTAACACAACTTCTGTAGGTGTCTTAACTCTTGTATCATCCAACTCCGACTCATTCACAGCATTTTCGCCTACATCCAAACTTATTGCAGTCTGTTGTAAGGATGACGATATCTTATCATTCCAAGGGTGTTCAGTTGGTATATGATTTGTAAAATTATTTCCATCATTTGTCATTATGCCAGTCGGGATTCCCATACCCGGTACAGATATCAATGGCACTGCTGTTAATCCGCTGCCATCAGGCTTCATATTTGGTTCCTTCTAATAATCTTAAAAATATAATATTGCCCCAAATATCTTATATTTATTTACCTACCTCATCGTAAGCATCTGTCATATTTTCACGAGTTTTATTTATCTGCACTTTAGTAGTATCTATTTTGCAAAAGCAATTTTAATACAATTTTCCCTAAAAAAATAATATACAATCGTTTCACGGTTTACATCAGGGCTGCCAGATGTGCTTGGTGAAAAATCGGCATATTTTCGATAAATAAAATAATAATCGGCACATCTGTCTCGATAAATCATATTGCATCGCGAAACAAAATTATAAAGAAAACATTTTGTAGGATATTATTTTTTGTGCATACATTTTGCCTTGTGTCAGAAAAAAATTAATTTCCAATGTAGACATGTGTTAGAGATAAAACAAAGCAACGAAACTTTTTTTTTACGATTTTAAATTAAACAATATAAGCAAACACTACTGTCATTTTGGATACGTTCGATTTCATCACAACCACAGTTTACATCACAACGTGGATAGCGAGCGATTTATTTTCTTTCTGTTAATTCAATGTTTTGTAACATATATTTTTTGCCCGGCGCCTTGAGTTCATGTTTTATAAATCAACTTTGAATATACTGGAGATATATCAAAATTGACAGTATTTAGCTTTTGTATATGATGAACTCTGCACGAGGAAACATAAGGAATTAGAGTTAAATATACAAGTTTTTATTTATGACATTAATTTAATAGGTTTCAAGAAAACAAATATTTCAATGGATGTATTAGGACCGTAGTGCTTGTAAAATATTACGATATGTTTAAATTTGATTTCCAAATTAATAATCTCACAGAAGAAAAGTGTTTTGTAAAAGAAAATGCTGTGAAAGAAACAAAGTAAGTGCTACAAATAAAGTATAAATATTAAATGTTAAAATATATTTGTTAGTTCTATAAGCGACACTTCCATAGAATGGTACGATTCGGAAGAAATATTACCACCAAATGAATTACTTGAAAATCTTGATGTTTTCAAGTTGAATTCGTTAAAAAAATCCTTTAAAGATGTTTCCATAGCTTACATGGTTTCCGGATTTGTATTGGATGATATTAGGGACAATGAAAAAAAAGATTTAGATCTTAAAAAAGCTGAAGAACAACACAAGGACCTTATACCCGGAGTTTATGAAGGCGGAGCGAAGATATGGGAATGTACTGATGATTTACTTTTGTATTTATCTGAAAATTATCCAACTGACAAATGGATTGGGAAACAGGTTTTGGATTTGGGATGTGGATCTGGCTTATTGGGAATTTATGCATTCTGCTGCCGAGCACAAGTGACATTTCAAGATTATGTAAGTAGAATCTTCTAATATAAAATACCTGAAAATCGATTCCTTTTTTTTTGTTGTAGAATAAAGATGTTTTGGAGAAAATTACTATACCTAATGTTTTATTAAATACCACTCTACCAATCTCCGAAGAATGTGACGAAGTTTACGATTATGACAAACTTAAAGATAATGCACGTTTTTTCTCCGGGGACTGGAGCAAATGGTCGCATTTGACAAACAATTGTGAACAATACGATATAATATTAACTTCCGAAACAATTTACAACTCCCAAAATCAGCAGAAATTGCTTAACTGTATATATGAAAAATTAAAGTCAGATGGTGTTGTTTTGCTGGCAGCCAAAACTTACTACTTTGGTGTAGGCGGTTGTTTAAGGCATTTTGAAGGACTAATGGAAAAAGACCGAAGATTTCGTTATAAAGTTGTTTGGATGTCGACAGAAGGTGTGAAAAGAGAAATTCTTGAAATAAAAAAAATTAAAACTTAGTAGTCTTACAAAGTTAAAAGTTAAGTTAAATTTGTTTAATTCCATTCGTATACAAAATGCCACCCATATGATAGTGTTAAATGATTAGGATATTTCACAAAATTGTTCATTGTACTTCACATGCACTAGTATGAGCAAATTTTTAGTTGCAAGTTACAAATTAGAGTATTTTCTTTAAATATATGTATAAATATTTTATTTTGTTCATCGCGAAATTAAAAGTTGTTGGTAGAAAATTTTAGCAAAGCTGTTTTCTCGTTTTATTTGAGTTTAATCTGAGACGAACTAATATTTCTACCATATTTATATCAAATAATTGCTTTTTCAAATACAACCTTCAGCCAACAAGTTTACAATTACATTAAATGATACTATTTGGATATGCGATATAAGAAACAAATCTATCGGATACGTAACTTTTTATGGTTCAATCTAACATTTTGAAAGGGTGTAACAACATTGAATTAAAAAAAATTTAATTTGAAGAGCACACCGGAAATAATGCAATACATATATTAATAGTGCCACTGTGCATAAGACAAGTGCTTAGCAAAGAAATTGCCATGACAACAAAAATATGTTATTATCGATCAAAATAAAAATTTTAAACTGAAGTAGACGAAACTCTATACATAGTTTCAAATAAAACTTTCAACTGATAAAAAAAATTTAGAAGATAATTTTATTTATTTCAAATATCTTTTATATTTTTTAAAATCTATTTAAAAAAAAACGAAGATGCCGCGATTGAAGCCGACTGCTAAAATCGATGTTATTGGTAATTTGGATTTAAAACCTGAAAAGGCAGTAGGAGATTTTATTGAATCAAAACAGCAAGATGCTTTCTTTATGTAAGTTTTGTCATTCAAATTTTAATTTACATCGATATACAAACTATATTTCTAACAGTAAACCACCCAATTGGGATTCGGCAGGTGATTCCGTTGAACTTCTTTACATTCGCAATGAACGTGAACATACCGCCATGATGCGTGTTCAGGCTGAAATGTTGGAAAATGCTAAGAGGCAAGCTTCTAGTAATGCGAGTCGCACACGAAAATTATATAAAATTCATGGCAATTTGCGAAAACGCTTTATTGAAGTCAATAGTTTCATCAAAGATTGTGTGGATAAAAAACGTGTTGCCGAAAAAAAAGTTGAAGAAGAAACTGCTATGCATGAAGTTTTAAAAACAAATATCAATAAATATAAGACAAGCATTTCCGAACTTTGTAAGTTGCTGAAATTAATCACCAATAATATAAAACTAAGAGAAATATATACCATTGAAATAATCGTACATAGATGCTAAGGCAGAATTTCTATAGAAAATATCTATGAGAGTCTGAGAAAATAATTTTGGATTCGAATGCACTCTTCAAAAATTTCAAAGTATTTTTCTATAGGGATTTTTCTTTTAGAAATGATATCAGTTTTATTGAAGTTTGAAAAATGAGAAATCTTATTTGAATACATTTTTTCTTTATCCAGCCCAATTCCGTGAAGTTTTAAAATCAACTGTAAAAGAATTTGAACCCTATGAACGTGTTTTACAGGAGGTAGTAGACAAATCGGATATTTTTGTATCAGTCAAAGATTGCATGGATCGTTGTGACGCTTTAAGTAATTTGTTTTTAAGTAAATAATTTTAATATCGTTTAAATTTTTCCATTTAAAATAAATAGTGCTTGCTCAAGTTGAAATATCCCGCTTGGAGCAACAGAAAATTCAAGAAATTGAAGAAATGCGTAAACGTATGGTTAAAGTTACCAATGAAGCAGCTCTTACCGTATTGGGCTTAAAAAATGATTTGGCACAGTTGCAAAGATCATACAGTCAAGCAAGAGCCGAATGTACGAAATGGGAGAAAATAATGGCCAATGCTAAAACCATTGTGGCAAATCACGAGCTCAATAAGGATCGGGCGTTAGATGGAGTTCACAATATGTATCGTTTATTATGTAAAAGGAGAAGTAAGTTTTTTGATTTTCTTCACCTCAAATTTTTTATACAAATTAAAAACGATCAATTCATAGAATGAGCTCATTAATAAAAAAACAAATTTTCAGATCGTGAGCCAATTTTAAATCGAAATGAAATTGAAAAACAATTGGATTATATTAAAGACGAAGTCGAATTGTTGTACGAGGTCCATAAGGAGAATATGAGACAAAAGGAAAAGGGAAAACCGTCTTAATATTCGGAGAGAGAAAAGGTAAAATTTTGAGGTCGCTTCAACATTTGGAAAAATTTGAATTTGTTGCAATGATTTGTGGACTGTTATATTCAAAATAAAGAACAAAACTTCGAAATTATACCACTGTTATAAAAGAGTTACAAAAACTAAAAATATATATTGAAGAAGAAAAAAATTAAAGAAACAGCACGAGATTTTGAGTGAATCCTTTTTTAGAATGAAATTAATAATTTCGCTTTTATTTAATTTAAGTTGCGCCACAAAATCGAATGAAACTTCAAATAAATGGCTGAGTTTATGACAGACTTTCTGTCATGACAAAAAGTTGGATTTTTTAGTCATGACATGAACATTAGCGGTCTCCACGCCACTGACTTGAACATTGTCATGAATTATGGCTAGTCGAGACACCACGTTAATTTCTTACCCCTTATCAGACATCACACTGCAAGTTCGAAAAACTCAATACACTCAAATTTTTTCAAGTTTACGCTTCGACAACATTTTAAAAATGAGATTGCAGTCACCCAGCCATCTCACATCACACTGCAAGTTCGAAAAACTCAATACACTCACATATTTTTACTAATGCACACACACACTTTCCGCAGTGGTCACACTAATGGCACCAAATTTTTCGTGCGAGTAGTGGCAGACACTAACGATGATTAATGTTACCCTGTTATAAATTTAATGCAAATTTACTGGATTCTGTTAAACTGTAAGTTTTAACTTGTTAAATCTATTATAATGATTTATTTTTTGAAATGCGCATACACAAACGCAAGTTTGTTAATTATAGAGCATAAATATTATTAACTATTATTAAAATAATACTAATAATAATAATAAATGTAAACATTTTCCCTCAAACATGTGCCTGTATAATAAACTCGGTAACTCTACTTAAAATTAAATAAGAGAGAGAAGTATACAAATTTTTTCAAGTTTACGCTTCGACAACATTTTAAAAATGAGATTGCAGTCAGATGTGTGAGCATAAAATTTAATGGCGACGGATTCGACTAATTCGAACAATTTTCGTTGATAATACGTACACAACGATTTTACAATTTCAGTGTGATGTGAGATTGGGGGGTCAGATGTGTGAGCATAAATGTTAATGGCGATGGATTCGACTAATTCGAACAATTTTTCATTGATAATACGTACACAACGATTTCACAGTTGCAGTCTGATGTGAGATAGCAGGGTAATTCGTAGACAACGATTTCACAGTTGCAGTGTGATGTGAGATAGCAGGGTAAAGTGAAAACGGATATTTTGCCAGAATAATTGGTGTATAATATTTATGACTGAAGGAAAAAAAGTCAAAACCATTATTTATATATAATAAAATCTTAGTTTTCGAGAATATTTCAAAGAACAAATCATTAAATTCATTTATACTTTTTATACTTTAGAACCAAAAATACGGCAACATTGGTAGGCATTTGTCAATTAGAAAAGTTGTACACAAATCTGGCATGCCCAAAATGCAAAAGCAGAAAAAGCAGGCTAAATTTTTATTCAGTTTTATTTTGTGGAGGTGATGTTCGGTTGTAAAACGGTGAACAAATACCGATAATAAAACGGGAAGAAAAGAAAATAAAGCTGACACACAAATTCTGAAAAATAGAAGTGTATTGATATAAAATTACTGAAAAATTATTAAGTAATTGTTAAATTAAAAGAAAGTGAAGTTTCCCATAAAATGAATATCTAAAATACGGAAAAACAAAAGAAAAAAGGCCAAAGTGGCAAGAAAAAGAAACGAAGAGGTGGAAGATAAAGAAGCAAAAAAAAATATATAAACCATTTTTGGTGAAAAGTTTTGTTCAATAAAAATAGATTACGCAAAAATAGTTAAATTAATATAGAGAATTGTATTAGTACCGAAAAAAAAAACAAAAGAAGCCGAAATAAAATTATTATATAGTTATTTGTTCTAATAAACTCTAAGTTTCTTTTCTAATCTAATCTAATTGGATTTTTCATGTGTGTTAAAAAAAAAAGGAGTGAATCACTGAATGTTTTTATTGTACATATCTTTTTCTTGTGTTTATTTAACGAGTTTTCATCATTGGATTTTTTAGAGAACATAATAACAACAAAAACTATAGTTTTTTTTTTAACATCTTATAACCTACAAAGTGTTTGTGTTTTCCTTTTCTTAAGTTAAATTATTTTTGTGTATTCCCATTTGGTGCGTGTTTTTTTAAATTTTTTTTCTTTAATTTTTGAATTTAGATATATTTTCGTTTCTTAAAAATTTTTTTTCTTATAAATACAAAAACAAATTTATTTATTATTGCTTATTTCAATATAAAAAAATACAAAAAAAAAAAGTATTTAACTTGTGTGTTTTGTTGTAAACTGTAAAAAATCAACAACAACAACAGAACTTTAAAAAAAAATACATAGATAAAAATTACTCAATTATTTAAACGTTTGATCAGCGAACAATAACATCAATCAGCAGTCACCATGGCGGATTTTGATCTAAATGTTGACAGTTTAATACAACGATTATTGGAAAGTAAGTAATAATTATTAAAAAGAAACAAAAATTTATGAATTTGTTTGCATTGATTTAATTTTGAAGATATTAATTTCTTAATTTTTTTTTATTCTTTTACTTTAATTTTGTTTTTTTTTTTCGAATTTATAATTTGGAGTGTGTGTTGTTTGTTGGTTCTTTAATATAGAGTATTTTCATCTTTCATTTTAATTTGGCTCACTACAATTGGTGCGTTTGTTGCAATTATTAGTGTTAGAGATATTAGAGCGCAGATTTTTCTGAAATTTCCGCAAATATATATTTTTTAGCGTCATGCTTTGGCGATCGCTTCTATTTGTTAAAGACTAAATAGCTTTTATTTGTTATTCAATATTATTTGACCTTATTAAAGCATCAGCATATTGCTGCACTATAGCTCTGTGAACTTGGCACCCGACTTTTGAAAATCGGGATTTTTGTATGTAGTTGATTGTAGTAATAAATATTTCGTTTGTAGTTGATTAAAAAAAAGTTATAGGACTTTGAAAAAAACCCATCCCCCGGATTTGAAGGCACTCAAATCTAATGGTTGATTCTTGTAGAGAATCGTTTGTAGTTGATTGTAGTGAAGGAATTTCCGTTTGTAGTAGCAAGGAAAAAAAGTTATAGCCGATATATTTTTTTGATTTTTTTTTTCAAAATTGTGTTCGTGCTCTATAATAATTTGTAGTTGGTTGTAGTGACTGCTAATTTGTTTGTAGTTACGCGAAAACTAAGCGGAAGTCAGAATACATCGAGATCTCGCTCGGATCTCGTTTGCAGTTGAATGTAGTGGTCGCTAATTCGTTTGTAGTTCCTCAAAAAGCAACCGGAAATCAGAATACATCGAGATCTTGCTCGGACGTAATTTTCTCACTTTTTCAGTACTTGTTATGTTTCTATGTTTTTTAACTTTCCCTCCCAGAGCGATGAAAATTGGTACGTAAAAATGGGAAGGCAAACGGGGTGTCGTTTTTCTTAAGAACCAGATGTCGTATCGAAACTTGGCAGGCGGCATTTTGTTGGTAATCACGTCAGGCAGGTCCTGATTTAGAATATTTCCAAAATATCGAAAATTGACAAAATGGCACGATTTAAAAAAAGTTAAAAAATGAGCTGTTTTTGGGGGGTTTTTGCCCCACATCTCCCCCCGTAATAAAGTTAGTCCAATTATCTGACGTGATTACCTACAAAATGCCGCCCGCCTCATCTTGATACGACTACTTGTTCTCGAGAAAAACGAAACCCCAGTTTGAAAAAAGTGATTTCGAGAAAAACGCATTTAAATTTTTATTACGAGAATTTTCTATATTGTAGCACAAATATTTTTTAATTGGTATATATAAATATATAGCTCTGTAACTTCAAAAATAATTCAAATTTTAAAAAATCCTTTTAGGGCATTATTTTAGAAGGATTTAAGAAGACATTTATGAAAAAAAAAATCGAAACATTTTTTTTTAACCGCAGGTCATATCTTAAGAAAGAAAAATCATGTGAGTCCGATCACAGGCGAGATGTGAAAACATCTAGTAATTAAAGATTTTTTTATGTCACTTTTTTAAAATCAAACAGAAAGCGTCATCTATGTATCACTTATAGCAAATTTGTGGGGTTGTTGAATTATGTATGTATATGTTATACGTTTATATAGTGAAACTTTTAACATTTTACAGCAAAGGGTAGTTGAATTACCTGAAACAATTTTATATCATAATTTTTCACCAATACAATTCACCAATAAGTAATTCACACGGATTTGTCTTACGGCTCACAGCGTAACATGTAAACTCAAATGTTTCGCTGTTTTTGTGATTGTTTGTGAAATAGAAATTTACCCCCCTGCGCGTATAGATGTTTACACATCAAATAGCAACACCTGGAAATTGTCGATTTTATGTGGAGTGCCAAGACTAACACTCAGATCCTCAGTAGTTTTTCCAATAAAACATCCGGTATCTTATGTTTGAGAAAACTTACTTTTATTTGAATATCGTTTAAAAATATGTGTCGAATAGAAGAGACATTAAAAAATTGATTGATTACGATTCACAAAATATTTCAGGGGTCGAATCGAAGTGTGCGAAGTTAGCCCCCATTTTTGGAAATAAAATTTTTTGAAGATTGTTCTGAATTGTTCTCGGATTGTTCTACAATGATCCAAAACGATGAGTTTCTAAAATATAATTTGTTCCGGTAAATTAAAAAAAAAAAACGAATTTTAAACTTTGCCCCCTCACTTTTGGAAAAAAATTGTCGGTTCCAAAATAGATATGTCGCAAACCGTAACGTACGCAAGCGAGAACGAAAAACATTTTTTCCGCGATATCAAAGGTGTGCGAAGTTAGCCCCCCATTTTTGGAAATAAAATTTTTTGAAGATTTTTTCCGAATTATTCCAGGATTGCTCTACAATGTTCCAAAACGATGAGTTTCTAAAATGTAATTTGTACCGGTAAATCGAAAAAGAATTTAAAATTTTACCCCCCCACTTTTAGAAAAAAAAAATTGTCGGTTGTTCTAGGTTGTTCTAAACATTGTTCCAAAATAGATATGTCGCAAACCGTAACGTACGCAAATGAGAACGAAAATCATATTTTCCGTGATATCAACGTTATTAAACGATATCAATATTTTTATGCAACACGAAAGTTAACGTACAGAGTCCAAAATTTCTTTCATACAAGGTATCCTGAATTGCACCCTCAGATCAAACTGAAACTTGGATATGATATAGAGAGGATGTAAAATTAAGGGACCCATATATTTGGGGTTGATTAAAATAGTGTTGAGGGTGCCATTCAGGGGCCAAATCACCGCATTCGTTATCGAAATTTTCCGATCGAATTCTTTTTGTTATTTCCAAAAATAAAATGTTAAGAATAATTTGTCTTTGTGACAGTTGAAGAATTATGGCCTCTGGTTAAGAAGAAAAATTTTATTTCCAAAAATGGGTAGCTAACTTCGCACACTTGTCTAATCGTCGCATTCGTTGTCGAAATTTTACGATCGCATTTTTTTTTTTTTTCAAAATAAAATACTAAGACTAATTTTGACTCTGTTACAGCTAACGAGTTATGGTCCATAGTTAATAGTAAACATGAAACGAGGTCTGACGATTGTCAGTCTTCTTTAAATTATAAATCATAATATGGAATTTCGATTGATTTTACTCGATATTGAATGCGACAAGTTGCCCCCTGGTCTATCCATAAACGCCTAGCCACATTTTTAAATAAATTAAAAACTAGTTACCTTCTGTAAAATGAATTTTAACTTTTAATGAAGAGTATGAAAATATTCTTCGGACAATGTCTTTAATTTTTTGAGGGATCGTGGTCAATTTTATTTTTAAAAGTGATTTAATTTAGCTAATCATTAAAAACGCACGTAGTAAATTTGGGATACGTTAAACCTTACATAGAAATATTTTTAGGAAATTGTTCTATGAAGCCAGTTGCAAAATAGATAATGTTGAGAACTGCTTCTACAAAATTTTGCTGGGAACTACTTACCTAACATTTTATTTACGTACACACAGAAAAAATATTCGCCAACCGAAACGAAGCTGTATCAATATAAATTTTATTGAACAAATTTCAATTATGATAAAATATTTACTTTCAGAATAAACCCAAAATTCGGTATTAGCTTCATTGCAAGAAAATTCGGTAGCCACAATGAATCTGTTTTCTGTGTGTATGTTATCAATAATTTTCCATTTGAATACTTTAATTAAAATCACAAATTAGCTAATTAAACTTTATGAACTTACTTTTAAATTTTTTATATTTGTTTTGCAAATCTGCTATTGTAATGACTCATTTGCAAAAAGCCAATAATTTAACATTATTACAGTGTTTTTTTCGTTATTTCCCTCTTTAATTTTTTTTTTTTTAACTAAGCATAATTTCCATAATGTATTGTAGAGAAATTAAAAAAAAAGAACGTATACAACCTCTCGCACCCACAGCACTAAACATCAATTGAAGGTGACCATACGTCAGTCGAGAGACATCACCAACACTTAGCATCACTATACGACGGACGTATGGAAAATATAGTTTTCTGTTTGCTTTGAATTAATTTTGTTTAAACTTAAAACTCGTTCATTGTATAAACAGTTATTCGCTAAATTGAATTGTTGTTTCGAGTTTAAATTGTTAAATATAAATTCTAAATTAAGATTTTAAAATAACAATCTACAGACAGAGATATTTTTGATAATTTAAAATTTTTTATACAGCTTCTTCATGTGAACGAAAATGGTCCGATCATGACGCAGTCTTTAGACTGATTGAATATCCCGATACTGCTAAGTAAGACAATAAAATGGGAACTTTCTAGCGTTTTCCGTCCATTGTACAAGATTCAAAATTGTAATAACTAATGATGTGGGCGTTCAACTGTGTCGATAACTGTGTATAAAATTGACTGAGTATCTAAAATACAATTGACTGTAGCTGATGGCATATGTATATGTAAGATGCACGTGTATCAGACGGTTGTTTTGAGTTTGCTTCAATTCAATTTCACTATTCAAACCCTCCTATAAACGACAGCGTTAATGCTTTAGAAATGTTTAATGTTTTTTTGTGTTTTGTTTTGGGGAAAAAATCGTTTTTTAATACAAATTTCTATGTGTGGGTGAAAAAATGCTAAAAAAAAAACAGTTTAGGCTAAACTGGCGGGAATTGGAATTGTGTAAATGAATTTCACTAGAATTAGTTTATATAAGCGGGTTATAAAAAAAAACAAATATCAAAATTTCTTTAACTAAATAATTAACCGATTTTGTTTTATGTAAAGTGAATATCTTTATATGTACATATCTAAAATCGTTGGTGTGTTTGTTTGTAACGAATGATCTCTAAAACCCTAAGAGGTATCGAGCTAAGATTGACACCATATGTTCGGTTCGAGCATTTTTCAGTTTTGTTTTTATCATAACTATGTATATCTAGATTGCTATTACTAATACTCTGTTTGAGTTTTTTTTTTTTTTTTAGTTTTAAATGTGCATGGTCGAGCCAAAAATGCACGTGATTGGACAAGAGAGTGTTTCATCTTCCATAGAAAGTAATTATGAGTTGCATTCGATTTTCGATCTTCGCTGGCTATCGAACATCGACTATCGAATGTCAAATTCGGATTATGAACTGGCAGAACGGTCGAAAATTTCGTTGTACAACGAATTTTCAATCGAACACAATTTTGCTTTCGATGCTGGATGGCAGTTTGTAAAACTTATTGAAAATATAAGATTGATCTGCCTTGTGTGCATTGCCGCAGCAGTTCATCTGTAGTAGACTGCAATTCCCTAAACGCTTCCTTGCAGTCGAAAATTTGCCATAAATCTGTAAACAAATGGTACCCTTGTTAAAACCTCGCATATTTACGAAGTGGAATCCATTTACAAAATGTTAGAAGCATATCTCATGACGAAGCATCTCTCATGACGAAGTATTCATCTTCATCAGACGATCGTAGAACCATAATTCCGTGTTAATAAATAATTAATTATTTTTTCTTTAATAAATTTATAATCAAACAATGTTTATAGTGCCAGCTGACAAATATGTACTATTGTGAATAATCCAATTGAGTGAAAGTCACAATAGTGCTATTTTATCGAATGTGCGCCATAATACCAAATGGAAATTCGTTCGATCATTTAATTCGACCACAAACGAAAATCGAAAGTTGCTCATAATAGGCACCTAAATATTTGTCATCACATATCTTGAGCTTTATCATAATGAGAGTCTTGATACTTTCTGTGAGTTTATTAGTTATAATTGTCGAGCCATAACTGTAATTAGTAAGCGTGGTATCTCCTACAAAATAAATATTTAATATCTATCTGGAGACCATATATTGACAAAGTCATAGCGAAAATAGAAAATAAATTGAAATATTTAATTATAATCAGGATCTATTCAATAGAGAACTCAGTGCAATATTAGAATATAATGAAAATTATAGTGTTAATAAGAGCGTAGATATAATTGACACATGTATCGAAAATACGATTAAAAAATTTACAAACAAAAAAATAGTGAATATAAAGAACGATGTTAACAAATGGTTCAACGAAGACTTAAAAATACTCAAAACAGAAAAAATTATTAAATACCAAATCGCTAAAACGGAAAATACAGAATCTGCATGGAATGAATATAAATTAATAAGAAATATGTATAAAAATAAAATTGAAAATGAAAAAAACAAATATGTTAACAACAAAATAAATAATTCCAAAGACCAGACACAAATGTGGAATGAAATAAAAAGCTTAGTACTTAAGAAAAATGCCAATGTGATAAAAAATGTGATGTTTAACAATATAGACTATAAGGATGACTATCAAATCGCTACCCAATTTAATAATTATTTTTTCGATAGTATTAAATCAATAACGGATGCAATAGAAAAAGTGCAATATACAAACAACATACCAGTGATATTTTCTGGATTTAAATTTCGTGCAATATCTTTAATAGAACTTAAAAACATATGCAAATGCCTAAAGAACAAACAAGATTTTAACAAAGTCTCAATTAAGATAGTTTTAGATAATTGGAACATTATTGGTAAAAATATGCTTTACATTATAAATAAATCTTTCAAGACTGGTATATTCCCTGAAAATTGGAAGTATTCCATGGTAACACCTGCAGAAAAAATAGCCTAAACAAACAAATGTGAAGGATTCCGACCAATAAACACCTTAAAAACATTTGAAAAAATTATAGAAAAAATTGCTAAAGAACAGTTGGAAAGCTATATGGAAGAAAACTATATCTTTTCAAAATATCAATCTGGTTTCAGAAAAAAATACTTATGCGAAACAACGGTAAACTATGTGATAAATAAATGGAAATATTGTAATAAAAATAATAAGATAATGGCAATTTTCTTGAACCTCAAAAGAGCGTTCGAGACTATCGATAGAGAGCTATTGATTAAAAAACTGTATATGTATGGTATCAGAGAAACTGAACTGCAATGGTTTAAATCATATCTGACAAATCGAAAACAAATTACGAAAGTTAATGGTGTTAAATCGGATAAAATTGATAATAGAATTGGAGTGCCACAAGGTTCTATATTAGGAGCACTATTATTTATAATATATATAAATGATCTGCCCAATATTTTAAATAAATGCGAAATAATTCTATATGCTGATGACGCACTGATCTATGCTCAAGGAAATACAGAGGAACAATGTAATGCATGATATCAACAAAATAAACAATTGGCTGAAAATGAACAAATTAAAACTTAATGAAAAAAAAAAACTAAAATAATGGAAATAAACATGAACAGTAACACAGTTTTTAAAATTAATAATGAAACAATTGAAAAAGTTAATCAAATAAAATATCTGGGTTTCATAATCGATAAAGACTTAAAATTTAAACATCACGTCGATTACATATGTAAGAAAATTGGAAAAAAAATCGGCTTTTTTAAACGGGTGCGAAATAAAATATCGATAACAACGGCAATAAATATGTATAAAACCTCATTTTGAATTCGGCTCCACAATTCTGTATACCTGGTGCACAACAACACAATTGGAAAGATTGCAAAAACTTAAAAATAAGGCTATGCGTTCTATTTTAAAATGGAACAGATATACTCCCATCCAAAATATGCTAGATACATTGAAATGGTTAAACATACAACAAATATTAGAATTTAATACGTTGAATTTTGTCCAAAAGATGAAGATGGGTAATGCTCCAGAATACTTGATCGACCAAATGATGTACGTGGGAGAAGCTCAACCGTATAACTTAAGAAACGCGGAAAACTTTATGTTACAAAGGGTGACAACAACAGCAATGATCTCTCTTCTTCAAGGGACTTAAAATATATAACACGTTACCTAACTATGTCAAATTAGAAAGAAATGTTAATGTTTTTAAAAGAAATGTCACACAACTTTTAAGATAAAATAACACAAATCAAGAAGTTGTATAAAAATTGTTAAATATTAATTATTAGTTTTAAATTAAAGTATAATAAATACTGCTACTACTACTAAAAAAAAAAAAAAATTGAATTTCCTGGAGCACCATCTAACAAACTTATTTAATATAACTGTTCCTTTGAAAACGAAGATAATCAACGTCAGGCAAAAACCATGGTACACACCAGCAATTAGTCGTCTAATAGAACAACGTGACTTTGCATATTCTCGGTGGAAACGCTATAAAACTACAGAGTTACATGAAAATTATCATTTAGCTAGGAGAATAGTAACCAAAAAAATAAAAGGTGCTAAATCTAACTATTACGTCGAAAAATTCAACAACATTATAGACACAAAAAAAGTGGAAATCAATACAAGAGATTGGAATTGGTAAAAACAAAAATAGCAATAATATTATTAATGAAAGTCCGGACGATTTAAACAAGAAATTTATCAATGTAAATATGCAGGAAGCGGATAATAAATTTTATGATGATTTCCACGTGAATTCGCTCCCAACACGCCTTTTTTCCTTTAACTGTGTCACACAGAACGATGTATATAGAAGTTGCATATCCATAAAATCCAATGCTACAGGCATTGATGGTATAAATCCAAAGTTTTTGAAGATGATACTTCCGTCACTTTTGCCTCAAATTACTTATATTTTTAATAACATTATTACTACCAGCACTTTTCCTTCACGATGGAAAGAAGCTAAAATTTTGCCAATACCAAAATCACCCACTGAATATCGACCCATAGCAATCCTACCATTCCTCTCTAAGGCATTGGAAAAAATACTACATAATCAAATTACTTCATACGTTAATGATAATCGGCTACTTACTAACAGACAATCTGGGCAGGGCATAGCTGCATCTCTCCTCTTACTGATGTATCCGAAGATTTAAGAAAAGAACTGGATGATGGTTTTTTTTACCATGTTAGTATTGTTAACCATTCCAAAGCATTTGACACTGTTGACTACAACATATTAATTCAGAAATTACAGAAAATTATGAATTTTTCTTCAACATCGGTCAGCTTAATGTCATCTTATCTTAAAAAGAGAATGCAGTGTGTGGAAACCCAGTCTGGAATGTGAAATTTTCTTTATGTAAAATATTTAAACTAATTTTTATTATAAAATACACACTTCATTTTAAGCAGAAGTGCTTCCATTTATTAGGCCATATCGTGGCATAATGATTCTACTACTAAAAAAAAAAATATTGTTTATATAAACTGATTATTTTCAAATCATGCAAAAAAAAATATTTAATTTCTAACGTAGACTAGGGCGAAACAACGTTCGACGGGATTAGCTAGTGAATGAATAAAAACTAGTATGATTATGGGTGAAAATTGAAATCGATTTTTTCAATAAAGTGTCTCTTCCCAGGTCATTCCTCCTTAGTTAAGAAACAATTTAAGTTAAGAGTGAAAAGCTTATTTCGCCCTTATATCACAGGTTGAGAATATTGTTTGAATAAATCTGAAATTAATAAAGTATATGTATATTTTCACTTGTAACCGTTTATTTAATTAAAATTATTAATTTTTTTAATCATGTTAGGCTTGCAAAATATGATGAAAATTGTTTTTCATATATTATCAATATTTAATATTTATTTTACTTCAAAATGGATTGTGAAAAAATGGACCAAATAAAATTGATATAATTCGCAATAAAAATTCAAAACGGGCTTTAGAAACAATTGTTAAACGGATTCCCGAATTATTAACACCCATAGCGAACGTATTATTAAGAGATGCCCGGGAAGTGGCAGAAAAAATGGCTCAACTGACTCAAAAATTGTTAGAGAAATATTGGCATTTTCAAGAAATATCCGAGAAAAGCAACTCAAAATATCAATTGTTCAGGCTCTTTCCTAAGAAAAGTAAAAAGGGAGGCACGGCACAAATTGTATAAATTATAGAAGGTGCCAAATCGACTCCAAGAAGAATATCGAGACAATGCAACTTGCCACAAAACTTAAACGTCATTTTTATCAATAAGTATGAATTCTGTATTATGGTGAAACATACGTGCTTGGCGACTTCTAGGGGGAATGCCCGTGAACAATTTAAGACAACTATGTTTTTTTTTCTGGCAGCCTATTTGCAGAAAAGAAGCATGAAGTTCCTACGATACTATTAATATATATTTATACACTAAAAAATGCTTGCCAAATAGACTTGTATATCCATTCGTAAAGCAGCATCATGTCATTGCAGTAAACCGGCTGTTGAATGGTACCAAAAAATTTTGTTTCAATGTCTTACCAAGAGATGCTCTTTTAGAAAGACTGATGACGGACACAAAGTAAGCCGCCAACAATACCACACATTTTTTTGCTCGGAAATGGTCTATGTTCAGCAAAAGGACCACTGAAAGTACTATAAAAACGCTTATGAGAGGTATTACTGAAAAACTTAAAATTCTTATACAAAACAATTTTGCAAAATAATATGTTAATATAAATAACATTCCCATCAATGGTTGTTATTTTTTTTAATCGGTTATAGTCATTAAAAGTTATTGCTATTTATTTAAATTACAATTTTATTTGCGCAATCCTTAGTTGAATGACTGAATTCTCTTCTCTCCTTAATTAGTTTTTTTTTTAGAAATTCCATTATGACATTAATATAATTTTTTAAAATTGTTAATAGTTCACGGAACGAATTCTTTACTTACTGAAGCCACTATACATTAATTCAATTTTAAGATTTTGATAATATAAAAACATTTGATCTTGAGCCAAATTAATTTCTAACTAAATTTTTACTGTAATTATACTTCAAGAAGGAAATTACATTTACCCTTTGCCAATAAAAAATATTTCTGGTGTATCTCATGTACATATCTTTTCTTCTTATCTATTTTATTTTGTTTTAAATAAAAAGACACGACAAAGAAAACAACGAAATATTGGGCTTTTCAATGAAATTCAAGGTTTTCATATCGAAAAAGTATTCATATTTGTCGTTCTTTCTTTGTGCTAATTTTGTATGTTTTAAAGTCAAATATTTATTTTTCACGGAAATTTTTTTAAATTTTTGTATACGTAAGCAGTTAGACTAATAAACTCTTGTTTTCTTTTATCATAAATTATGTATTACAGGATGTTCATCAAATAAATACTATTTTTGAGGCCACCGACTATTTTACTCGTAACCGTACATATTTGTTGGTTAATTTCTTTTAAATCTTTGGCATCCTTCAGCCGAATAAAACACTTTTACTTGTTTTTCGGGCAAAAATAACAGTTACATTGCGATTTTTATTTTTTCGAGCAAATAAAAATAGAAATTTTAAAAACCAGGGCATTTTCTGTTATTGATTGATTGATTGATTGATATTTATTACATTATTGATTAATATAACATTTAAGTTTGTTTATATTTTTTGAATTAAAGATTAGAAATATGGTTTACGGGAGATTAGGGTGCTCAGATGTAAAGTAATAATTTTGAAAATTTTCCACTGTTTCTAAATAATGGAAAAGTATAATGAGCTGAAGGTGTTTATTATAAACATATATGTTTAAGAATTGTTCGCTGTAATGTGAAAGCGTTTCCGGTTAATCTTTTCTAGAACTAATAACTTTCACTTTCAGTTCAAAAACAATTTCATCGACATCAACTTTTAACGATTCCATTCCCTTAAATTGAATTTATACTTTTCTTAGTTAAATCTATCAAATGCAAAAACTTTTCATTTTCATTTTCAATTTTTTTATTTATAATCTCAAATCATAACCACACGTTCAATGCAATGTCAATGTTGGTGCAAAAAACGTTGCAATTTTTCATTTTAATCCCATATATTTTCTGACATTTTGAAACTTCAACATCATAACTTTGACATAACTTTGTCTAGTGCCTCTCCTCTTCATCATTGTAATATATACGTTGAGGTATTTCCACTAGAGTGGTTGTAAGGGCATATAATAAAGACTAAAAATATAAAAAATTATATGAACAAAAAAAAAAGATGAAGCCAGAGCTAAAATTGTGAGGACAAAATTGTGTGTACAGTGGATGGAAAAAATGAGCGTACATCGTTGTTAAATAAACTGTAGATTTAGTCAATGGCAATAATATATAAACTTCGAATATCTAATACGTGAAGGTAAATTTTTAGTTCCCTTTTTAAGCAATATGCGCGCACGGAGGAGTGTGAAAATTGGCATAGTTATAGTTCATATGGAGGAGAAGCTGAGATTGATAAAATTTATGTTTAAGCTGTCTTAAAAAAAGTGTGTGAAGTTAAATTCGTTTTGACGTAACACTGTGAAGTTAAATTCGCTTTAACGTAACGAAAAGTTAAATTCGTGTTAAATTCGCATTGAAAAGTTAAATTCATCTACAATTGCAAAGTTGAATCCGCATGGCATAATTTTTCAGCAAATTTCACAAATGTGACTATTTTATAGATTTAGTTTTTTTTTAGATTTATAACTATTGTGGAAAAAAGGGCTTGGTGCGTCGTAATGTTATATGCCATTTTCAAGCCACGTTCATGCTCTTTCGACCATTAATGAAAAACGGAGCTTGGTGCGTCATGCTCTTTCGACACTTGTATTTGGCTTTCCCGAATTGAATTTTAGAACTTTTCCAAAAAATTTTTAAAATAAAAAATGTGTTTTTTATCTTAATTTTGACCATTAATGAAAAACGGAGCTTGTTGTGTCGTAATGTTATATGCCATTTTTAAGCCATGTTCATGCTCTTTCGACACCTGTATTTGGCTTTCCGGAATTGAATTTCAGAACTTTTCCAAAAAATTTTGAAAATAAAAAATGTGACAATTTTATGGATTTAGAGTTTTTTTTTCTTAATTTTGACCATTTATGAAAAACGGAGCTTGGTGCGGCGTAATGTTATATGTCATTTTTAAGCCATGTTCAGGCTCTTCCGACACCTGTTTTTGGCTTCCCGAATTGAATTTCAGAACTTTTCCAAAAAATTTTGAAAATAAAAAATGTGACAATTTTATGGATTTAGTTTTTTTTTTCTTAATTTTGTCCATTTATGAAAAACGGAGCTTGTTGCGTCGTAATGTTATATGTCATTTTCAAGCCACGTTCATGCTCTTTCGACACTTGTATTTGGCTTTCCCGAATTGAATTTCAGAACTTTTCCAAAAAATTTTGAAAATAAAAAATGTGACAATTTTATGGATTTAGTTTTTTTTTTCTTAATTTTGACCATTTATGAAAAACGGAACTTGGTGCGGCGTAATGTTATATGCCATTTTCAAGCCACGTTCATGCTCCTTCGACACCTGTAATTGGCTTTACCGAATTGAATTTCAGAATAACACGAATTTAACTTTTTCATGCGAATTTAACTTTACATAACACGAATTTAACTTTTCGTTACATAAAAGCGAATTTAACTTTCGAATTTAACTTCACAGAGTTACCTCAAAACGAATTTAACTTTCGAATTTAACTTCACACACTATCTTAAAAATATATTAAATTAAATAAAATAAAATATTTATATATTCACACCCTGTTAATGCGAATGATTTAAATTATATATCAGACGCTCTGTGTTGAATTGTGAATTGCTAAAATTGAATAACATACCCTTAGGCTCATTTCAATATTCATAAATTTTTTATATATATATATAGATCAAAAAAACATTGGAAGACAAAAATTTAATGAAAAAATAATATTTCCTAGAAAATTTACACTCGAATTTCGATTGCTGGGCTATACTAGTTTATATTGAACTGTAAAAAAATCTTAAAATAAATAAAATAAA
>OY821520.1:250922048-251022048 GCA_963682025.1 Cordilura impudica | reverse complement strand
TATTTGCGACCTGCAGTTTGATTTCAAGGTTTACATGGACACAAAGACGGACGGACGGACGGACGGACATTGTTAAATCGACTCAAAAAGTGATTCTGATTCGATCCGTATAATAAAAGATGGGCCTAGGTCAAATATTTTTGGTAGTTACAAACAGCAGCACAAAGTCATTATACCCAAACCACATAGTGGTATAGGGTATAAAAAGAACTGAAATAAATTGTTTACAACGATTTCTTTTGTTGTGATTTAAGGTTAAATTTTTCTAATTGAATTTTTTATTATCTCGGCTACCTCTGAGACCCATTTTACAAATTCTAAATATTTATAAATTTTTAAATTTCCTCATTATACTCTCCACCCCAGTGTGCAGAGGGTATATGTAAGTTTGTCATTCCGTTTGTAATAATTAGAAGAAAAATTATGGACACAATAACATATATATATATTTATGATCCTTATAACAAGCGGAGTTGATATAGCGATGTCCGCCTGTCCGTCTGTGGAAATCACGATCACAAAACCAATCGGAGAGCTAGGGTGCTCGTTGGCATAAAAAATGATTTGTTAACATCCTGAGAAGTTTGCTACTTAAAATCGTCCAAATCAGTTTTATAGGTCCCGAGAATTGAATGAAGAAGTAAAAAAGTCTTGAAAAAATATGATTTGTCTATGTTGTTCTTGTCACGATCACACCCTCAATAGGATAGCTAGGGTGAAAGTGATTCACTAACACTATGAGAAGGTTTCTGTTTGAAAAATCATGAAAATAGGTCTAATAGGTCCAGAGAAATCATTGAAAAAGTAAAAAAAAAAAATTGAAAAATACATATTTCTATATTGTTCTTGTTGTTATTCTAAATGTTGTATTTATGTCATAGCTGTGATTTTTGTGGTCGTTGTGGTGATAATATAATAAAAACTAACTCCAAAAAACCAAGGTAGAATAAGTTAAAAGTTTCCATTGTTTTGGCTTCACTAAAAAATTTGTCAGATCATTTTTGTCTCCGCCACGAGTCTGCCTGCAAAGCTTCAGAAAAATCGATCCCAATTTTGTCGAAAACAGACAAGCAGACAAATAATGCTAAACTACCTAGTTATTAATAAAAAAAATAATGTAAATTTACAAAAAAAAAACACATCATTAACTTTTGATGTATATTAAATAAAAAAAAATATATACATATAATCACTATTCTGCGATTTTTATAACATCTCAAAATGTTACAAATACACAATACTGTTACAAATATCAAATACTCTAAAGAATATACGTATATCCTATATTCGTATATTAGAAATAAATCGGTATATTATATTATTTAACTATTATTTATCAATGCTTTCATAGCATTCTAATTAATACGAGTATATAAAAGATAAATGCGCTCATAACATTATAATATATATAAAAGGTCAATTTGCTCAAAGTTGTTTTCTCATGCATTTCATTTATATAAAATTCTGCAATATTTTGTTTAGGGAAAAACATATTTTTTTTGTATTAATATACAGTATCACTTCATTTTGCTCAGTGTTACTATGCCACAGTAGATGGCGCCACAATTTTTATTATATTTTAACATGAATATCCGCAGTAGATGGCGCCACAATTTTATTATATTTTAACATGAATATCCACAGTAGATGGCGCCACAATTTTATTATATTTTAACATGAATATCCACAATTTCAATTAGATATCAAATGCTTGGTATTATATGACAACAATGGTTAAACTGAACAAAGGGCCGATTAAAGAAGTATAAATGAGTTTTTTTTTATCTGATAAAACAGTTCAACATAAAAAATTATTATTTAACTACAAAATATATGATTGCGATTACATACAATTTTTAAAAATTGTTTATAATTACTAACACCCGTATTCATAAAAATTAAAGTGTACTTCAAGTAGACTTTATCAACAAATTTTGTATGAAAAACAGACAATAAAGTCTACTTGAAGTAAACTTTAATTTTTATGAATACGGGTGTAAGTCATTAATATTCACAAAACAATGAAATTGCACCTTTTGCAAATGTAATTTAATTAAAATGCTTAATTTTCATTTGATATTAAAAAAATATCAATTCTAAAAATTGGAATTCAGATATCCAATTATAATTTAGAAAATATCAATTGAATTTCAGAAAATCATATTTAAACTTCAGAAATAATAATTTGAAGTTTAGAAAACATCATTCGAAATTTTTAATAAATAAAAATTTTATTCTTTAAACACAAATTGAAATTCAAAACAACACCAAATTTGTTTACATATAAAAAATCAATTGAAATTAAAAATAAAACTTTAATTCAGGTAACATTAATAGCATTTCAAAATAAGAAAACATTTATTTAAATTGAAAGATATCAAATAAGGATTGCGCTCATAAAAATTGTTACATAAGTAAGTGAAGAGCAAAAATTTTTAAACGAAAGCACAAATTTTAATTAAAAAAAAGTACAACTAATTGATTAGAATGTTATTTATATATTATTTTTCACAATTGTTTTGAATGAAAATTTTAAGTTTTTCAGGAAATAAAAATTATTATTTAAAATTTTCGGGATATTTGGTTGTTTGCGTTTGGCATCCCTAATTTGAACTAGTGTTCATGATGACTTCAAAATTTGACTTCATGGTAAAGTACCAAGTAAAACCAAAAAAAAATTGAAGTCCGATAATAATTGAGTGTTTGAAGTCAATAAATATAAATATATATTTTTTAAATAGTATAATTCAAAATTATTTTGCCATTGGCGATGTTCTTCTTTCAAAAGTTGGCATCACTGGGTTAGATTTTGTATTGTATTGTTTTATGTAAAAAAGCTTTAATTCTCCATATTTTCAAAATATGGCAATATTTTAACAAAAAAACAAGTAAGAAAATCATAGTCGGTCTAGACCGACTATACGATACCCTATACCATGCGTTTAGAGACCCTATCTATTAGGCCCAACTAACTGGACATAGAAAATAAGCAAAAACCAAATTTGAGTGGGATTTTTATTAATTTTTTTGGCTGCAGATATGAAAAAGTTCATATCGGATGCTATATCTATATAGGGACTTGGTCCAAAAATGGACCCATCCTGATCATGTTTGGTAAAGTCTCTTGTATTTTGCAAAAATATATACAAACAAAATTTGAGAAGAATCAGTGCAATATTTTTGTTTTTTAATAGATTTAAGTGAAGATCGGGAAGCAGCTCTATATGGGGTCAAAGGGATCATTTTTGGACTACTCATTTATGGATGTAATGAACGCATACAAACCCAATTTGAGTAAGATCTATATGACAATTTGGATCTTATGGCAATTTATGTCGATTTCATATGGGTAATTTGTATGGGGGCTAGGTCTGAACATGGACCGATTCTCACCAATTTCAATAGCGTTCATCCCATGGCCGATAAAAGCTTATGTACCCAATTTCATCAAAATACATTCATATTTGCGACCTGCAGTTTGATTACAAGCTTTACATGGACACACAGACGGACGGACGGACGGACGGACATTGTTAAATCAACTCAGAAAGTGATTCTGATTCGATCGGTATAATTAAAGATGGGTCTAGGTCAAATATTTTTGGTTGTTACAAACAGCAGCACAAAGTCATTATACCCAAACCACATAGTGGTATAGGGTATAAATAGAGAGAGCTTTATAGACCCCTTTTTCAAATAAACAAAAATCAGCTGTTAAGCGGATCAAAACCAAAGACAATATAAATATATGTACATATGTCAAAGAAATATGGAAGCAAAATAAATCTTATTTACCCAATGTTGAAATTCTCAATAATATATTCTCATATTTTAAGTTTCACGAACAATTAAAATTAATCCGTGTCTGTAGTGTATTTCAGGATGTGATCATTAATTATCTATGGAAACTAAAATATAAAGAACAAGAAGTTAGCCGAGCACCAAATAATTATATTTTAACTAACAGAATAAATAGTGATTGTTTGGAATTGAAAGTATTGTAAAAAACACGAATAGTATTGAATTACGTCTAGTTAGATGAGTTTTTAAGTTTACAATTTTGTTGAAACTTCGTTCAGTGCATCAACAATACACACATTTTGATATTAAATATGAATTTCCAAATTTGACTTTTGTTGAAGGTGCCATAACAATTGTCCACACTTGGAAAAATTATGTTTCAAAAGTTGTGTAACGTCAATGGGAAAATCTAATATGAACGAAAACGCATATTGTAATGTTTTATTCCTTTCAGCAGCAGATTGTCAACATTTGCGAGATCAATTGAACAATCTACTGAGAGTGCTTGCTTGTTTTGTTTCTACATTAAAAGAACATTATTTAACTAACTCTTAACTTAAATAATTACTTATTTTTAAAGAAATTTATTTCAAAATTCATGAATCAAAAAAGAGAACTAGTGTCGTAAAAATGTATTTGACTAAATACGATTAATTGAAAATAAAAATAATTTACTAGAAAACTTTTTAACGAAAAAAGTGGTTACCACAATGTTATTATGGTAGAGAATTGCATTTACTTCGACCAAGCATCACTACATATGAAGTTATTTTCACAATGATATTAAAGTTTGACTTCATAGCATGAACGCAGTGCAAAAGTTTTTTCTTTTGATTTTAGGAGCGATTTAGGGTACAAATAAGATTTGAAAAACTCTGATTATGCTAGTGGAATCAATATAAAAAATCGACTAAAAACAAAACAAAAAAAAAAAGGGAACTTAAGACTTTGTACCAGGGGCCCTTTCTAATAAGTGACAAAAAAGTTATTTTATAGTTTTTAGTTTTTCGAGAAGAAATAAAAAATCATTTTTATGGTGTTTACAAAACAATAATTTACAATAATTGAAAACTTTTTGGTTTCAATATGGGTATCGATTATTTTTCTACCCTCCATACCAGTGTGCAGAGGGTATATAGGTATAACTTTGTCATTCCGTTTGTAAAAATTGGAAAAAATTCTGGACGCCATAAAATATATATGTATATTCGTAATCCTCATACCAAGCGGAGTTGATATAGCAATATCCATCTTTCCGGCTATGGATATCACGATCACGCCCTCAATAGATCAGCTGGGTAGCTTGCTTTTAGTGAAAATTAAACATTGACATCCTGAGCAGGTTGCTATTTTAAATCGCCAAATCGGTTTAGTAGACTTTAAAAAATATGATTTTTTAATGTTGATCTTGTTATAGTTATTATTAAAAAAAAATTTTATGCCCTTCACACCACTGTGCAGAGGGTATATATCAGTTTTTCATTCCATCTCTCAGTCCGCCCGGCTGTCTTGGTATCTATTGAAATCACGTTCATTCACAAAATAAACCATTTACCTGGCTGAACTTCGAATAATATTGTTTGTCATTATCTGGATCAGGTTGGTCTTTAAAATGGGATAAATCGGACACCATTGTGCCAATATATGACCTAAAATATGGAGACACCTCTAAAAAATGCTGAAAATTTATAGTATTTGTTGTAATAATTTTTTAATATTAAGTTTATCAAATTGTTTACTTTTTCAAATATTTTGTATACATTTGTTACAAATAGTGCAATAAGTCCAGATATTAATGTAAACGTAAAACATAGGTGGAGGGTATCAAAGATTCGGCATTTAAATTTAAATTTTTTGATTTTATAAAATTATATTTACTGTTATCGTCCGTCGCACAGTGGCGCCATTTGAGTTCTTTCGTTGCAAAAATCATATCTTTTGAACCGAATAACATAATTGAACAGCATATGATAGATAACTGTTCAGCCTATGAAATGAGCGTTTGGAAAGGGTGCTACGCTTTGTAGGGGCTTACTTATGGGTTATCAAAGTTAAAATTTGTAGAAAAATCAATTTTATGGTAACTAAAAAAAATTATTTTTGCATTTTTAGATTGTTTTTATTTTTTTTTTTCTTTAGGGTTTTATGTTTTAAATTATTACCCAACAAATTAAAAAAAAATTACTCCTTTTTTAAATTTATTTTTTCAATTTTCTGTAAAATATTCATCACAATTCGTAAGAGAAGGTATATCTAAAAGACTAATCATTTCTAAACTATAGTTATTTTCTAACTCTATACGTGACTTCACATGCCGCAGGGAAGAAATAAGTGGATCGGAAGATGTTGCCAACATGTTGAAGAGGTCATCATTTTGCCTTACCCTTGATGCTTTGAATGTGTTCTGCAATCTATATTTTTTATAAAATTTGTTAAGAGACTCCTGTGATTCTTCAGAAAGCTCTCCAATTGGCAAAGACTGGTACTCAATTATATCTTTGCCATGCGCCAATATTTTATGGACGGTCGGGGTCAACTTCTACTGTGGATACATTTCTGCTAAAAGAGATGCAGTTTTCGATGCATATTCTCCATATTTTGTAGAATTGACATTTTCTTTGCAGTTTAAAACATTCAAGATCGTTCCCAATCTTTTCACGATTTGATTGCCAATTCCAGTGATTCTAGTTACTGCCTCATCATTTTCAAAAAAATCTCCTAGAAGTGTTTCCATCGTTTGAGTTACCGTATCCGTGCTTGGGACAGTCTACTTTTAGTCCAACTTGTTTAAAAAAAGCATCCTGTATTTGCTTCTTTCTGATCTTTTCCTTATCCTTTATTGATGTATTTTCATCGAAGTTTTCCTCTTGTAGTAGTTTTAGCAAGAACTCCATACATCTTATCCTTGCGTGCAATGGTGACATTCCATTTTTTTTTTCATTAAGCCAGTCCTCGTATTTGGAGTTGAAGTTCTGAATGGTTCGATTAGATTTCACCCATTTTGTCTTAATATTTGCATATATCAGATAAAAATTATTTTTTATAATTTCGCTTCTCTCATATTTCCGTATAAGCTATCAAGTTCTTCTAAAGCAGCTTCCGTGAAAAACTTTGGTGTGGTTGACCTTCTAAACAGTTCAAATAATTTTAAATTGTTTAACGCCATGGTTTCAGTACTTGTTGCGCCAAATTTCAGTCGTAGACTTATATAGGCTTATGTTACCATGCCTAAAAATTTACCTGTTCCCTGAATACATATGGATTTAGGCTGAATTATGCAATTTTGATATTATGCTCGTGTCTAAATAAGATTTGTGCCTACCTGGAGGGACCATAAGTCAATATTGTTCTTGACCATTTGTACTCCAAAGTAATTTTTAAGTGAGGTGCGTACCTGCGAATTTCAATGAGTAGTTTTTTGTGCATCCTGTGTCTGTAACAGAATATTGGGAGTAGACTTTGGCAGAGGCTCACAGGTAGACAACCGACTTAAAATGCAATTTTCAAACTATTAGATCAAACTACTGTCAGTCAAAACATGTAAGGGATGCACGCCATACAATTTCTGCAACCATGTCTTTTTAAATTTTTTTACCACTAGAAGCCAAACGGGCATGTACGGGCAGATAAAACCTTTTGAATTATATAAAGAAATAATCAAAGAACATGTTTTGCAAATATGGCAAATATAGAAAAATACAGATTTTTTTCTTTTCCGTCAAAGTTGAAAAATAGTGAAAAAACGGATAGTTTTTAAATAGTGATTTACCAGGAGAAACACAAAGCAAACAGTTAATTTTTTTTTATCATTGTGCATTTAATAAATAGATCAATCAATAGAAACAAAAAATAAGGCGATTTGTTACCTATTTTTCGTGATATTACACCTGAAATCGCAACAAATTGACTAAAAATTGTGTGTTTTGAACTTTGAACGGTTATATCTTCTAAACTAAAAATGTGATATTATTAAGAGTAGCATATTTGAAATCGTTGAAAAGTTTCCTATAACATTGGTTTATTCAAAACTTCGTCGACGCACATGAAAATTTTGATTTTTGCAACCTCGTTTGCTCTAAGGGCGCCACTGTGCGTCGATGCCATAAATGAACACACTTCAATGAATACTGAGCTTTTAAAGATTCATTTTTATTTGATTCACATAACACAAATAAACTATTTTTAAGTACACCATCAGCTAGCACCACATTTTTTTACATTATAACCCATTTGTTTGCTTGAAAAGTAATACAGCATCCTTTCATAGTCATAGCTTTGACTGACATAAGGCTTCCATTAAGTTCAGGAACGTATAATACATTTTGAAGTAATATTTTATTGTATTTTCCTAGAACAACACCTTCGCCAACACCTCCTGCATCAAGGGCTCTTCCATCAGCTATATAAACTCTACCTTGGCTTCTTTTTTCAAATTTATTAAAGAATTGAAAGTTGCTTGTCATATGAATGGAAGCTCCAGAATCAATAACCCAGCCATTATTTAAACCGCACACATTCAAACATATTTCACTTGCAGCAACATGACTGGATTCCGCCTTTTCTTAAAATTTTTCTTTACATGTCCCATTTTATTACAACGAAAACATTTAATTTGTTGTTTATAGTTCTTTAAGTTTCGTTGTTGTCCTTTCAATGCTTCGTTTTCAGCAACCTTAAATTCTTTTATTGGCTCACCTCTACGTTCATCTTCATCTAAAAGTTTTTCTTGAACATATTCCAATTTGATTGAGTCTTCAGGCTGACCTTTAATTGATGTTACCAGTGCCCCAAAGGACTTGGGTAAACTATTTAACACAATAGCCACCATGGAATTATCCTTTATGTCCTCACCTCTATCCAGAAATTGTGCTCTCAAAATATTCAAATTATTTATATGTTCTTGCATACTTTCACCTTCTATCATTCTTTTGTCATACAGTTTACGTAATAGATGCAACTTGGATGTCATTGTTTTACGTTCATATGTCGTTTTAATCTTTAGCCACATACATTTAGCTGATAATAGCGTTCTAATCAGATAAACTTGAGAGTTATCCACACACATTGCAATGGTTGCTCTTGCTTTTTGATCCATTCTCACAAATTCGGGCGTATTTGGATTTGGTTGACCATTTTCCACAACACCTCATAAATCCATTTGTATTAAATGCATTTGCATTTTAAATTTCCATGTAAAATAATTACAGGAATTCAATAAAGGAAATAAGCACTTTTGTTTCATTTTGTATTTATAATCATTAAAGCAAATTCCGTTTATTCGCGGTCTGGGCCCATAACCTATTGGAACCCAAAGAAAATACTACGTATTGATTCAAATTTAATAACAGAATGTATGAAATTTATTAAAATTATTTTACAGAAATAATACTATTTTCAAAAGTATCTTTTATTCAAATTATACAAAGTATTTTGTTGACAAGTATTATATTAATTTTCGAATAAATCTAACAAAAACTAGCTAAGGGCCTTTTGCCTGTAAATAATTTTCATTCCATTTTTATATTGAAAATCTGTTTGGTTATAAGCATACTTTTTCTTTATTTCACTTATCACATTCTGGGTACTGTTAAAAAAAAAAAAAAAAAAAAAAAAAAACTATGATTTTTATTTGTTTCCCATAAAAAACTGCTAAATACTGATAAAGGAAATTCCAAGGACTCCGTTATGTCAAGCAATTTTTGTACCAAAAAATTTCAGTTAATGTTTTTTCCATTAAAAAATTGATTTCGATTATTTATTCTTAGCGACATTTCTTTGACTTCTTCCTATAGGAACTTTTTGATTCTGATGACTTATTCTTAGAAAAAATGTTTCTGAGAATCTTCCACGAAGAAAAACTCTTAGATTATTAATAAATTTTATAAAGATGCTTTTGAGAATCAAAATTTCATATTTGCGAAGAAAGACTCTCAGGATCTCAGGACTTTTTCGTTAAGAAATACTCTCTGATATTCTGAGAACTCTTTCATAAGAAAAAACTTTCAGGCTCCGCTGACTATTTCCTAAAGAGAAACTTTCCCATTATAAGAACTCTGAACTCTTTAAAAACTCTAATATTCCTATTCCTAGGATTTTTTTCTATAGAAAAACTCTCTTATTCTCCACTTTTTCAGAATCTGCGGATATTTTAGATAACAAGTACCTTTTCTTACATGCCCTCAAATCCTCAGGATCCCCTAAATGTTTTTAATATATAATACGTAACTTATTAATATTACGCTTTCTTCACATTTATGTGTACATATATTAGGGATATAACTTTTTTTTGACTAAAAACTCCCAGGCACTCTGCCAAAGGGAAATTGTACTGATAACAAATATCAATATCTTAGGTCAGTTTGAAACAAAAACCTTCCGCACCGGTTGCGATTTCTAAAACCCTCCAAGATTTTTTTTAAAAATATTTCTCTTTTAACAAAAACTAAAACAACATAATAATATTTATAAAAGAAAAGACAAACTAAGTTTACAAGAAATAAATTATAAATTTAGTGTTCGCGTTGATTTGAATAGCGGATGTCTATTAATTGCAGACGGGTTTGTTAACCATACCATGGACCACATACAACTTCTCCTAATGAAGTAATCAAAGTATCACACATTCTTTTTAAATTGTTTTATACAAAATAACACCTAATTTTTATTATATTATCTGCTTACATTCTAATAATAACAACAAAAATTTTATTTCATTTCCTTGCCAGAAAAAAAAAAAACAAACCTAAGCAACTTTCAATACTTCGTATGATACCCTTTGTTTCTTATAACCTCCGCACATCGTTTAGTCATAAATTCTATTAGATCTATAATATTAATAGGCTAGGCGATTTCTTGTGACCGATGTTTTGTTCTACCGTTTTATCCCGATTTTAACCAAACGTTTATTATTTGAAAGGTATTTCTTTTTAGCCCTTTTGCAGATTTACAGATTTTTAAATTTTTTCCTTTATTTTGAGTAAATTGCATTTAAAGTTGTTACTACCACATACATAAAATAATTACACAATGCTATGTATGTGTTTATTAAATTTGTTAATGTGTTTGTTATAAAAATGAGTTTGTTTTTAGTGTTAATTTGTTAAATTGGCTATAATTGATTAGCATACTTTTAGGGTCTTTTTTTTAATGAAAAAATAAAATTTCCTAGAATTTGCGCTCGAATTTCTAGGGCTGGAATCTGCTAGTTTAATAGTATTGTGGTTAGTATTAATTCCCACTATGATTTTAAGCAATTCATTAGCCCCTGCTTAATACTAAAACAGCGAGTTCCAACCCTGAGTTTTAAAATGCCGAATAAATAGGTTCTGTACAATCAATCTTTGATTAACTTTGAGAAATACCGGAGGACGCCCTCGAAAAACTTGACATCGAACCGAATATAATAAAAATTAAAAATGTTATTTTATATAAATCAATTTAAAAAGAATGTGTAAGACTTCGATTGCTTAGGTTTCGAACAATACTGTATGAACTTCCAGATAGGGCGAAGCTTTTCCCGATAATTTGGAAGAAGAATAAATGCCAAGCTTCAAATTGTTGGTCTGGAGTTCCATCGGGTTCATTGGTGGTAACGATTTAAAGTTAGTGAATGGAAACCTTCCATTTTCATTATAATTTCTGAATGCTTTACTGAGCTCAAACTAAAATTTAATATCATCACGCCATTTAATGTCAATACATTTAATAACTAAATCGTTTTGATTAAAGGTATTTGCTTTTCTTAGTACCAAATGCGGGATATGGTGCTGGCAACCAAAATTTTTCTGTGATGGTAAAAAAATTGGTACAATTTTGAGTAACTCAACAATGAAATTTTTGTTTCCGGTATTGAAAAACAAAGCATAACTAAAATCTGAAAAAATATTATGCCATCAAAAAAATCCTAATTCCAAACTTCATCGCATTTCTATGGACTATTCAGCATTGCCAGCCAAAGTTATATCCCTAATGTATGTATATGTATGTGATAATGTAGTAATATAAACAATTATTTTTTTTCTTTGCAACGCTACTCTTTCTCTTTCTTATAACACCCTGAATTCGCAGTGGCTGTTTCAAAATAGTACGTGATGTTATATTGTCATCAATTTGATGATGATGTTGTGTGGAAAATACAAAAACAAAAAAACATAAATTTCAATTTTTCCAGTTCAGTTATAAATTTTGCAATTTCTGTTATGTTTCTTTGTGGTGCGGTACACACAACACGTTCGGTGGCAAAAAACTAAGGTTATTACGTTGACATTGACGTGAGCAAATCGTAAAATAAAACAATATTGAAAGCAAAACAAAAGAAAAAGGTTATTTTATTTAATAAAACAGGGCTTCTTTTTTCTTTAAATGTGCTTTAAATAAAAATAATCCAACCCATAAAAACAAAGTTTTTATAAAACTCTTTCTTTCCTTATGCATATGAGCTTTGAATCTCTCCGTGACTGTGCGTGACTTTGCGTGACTGTTTTAAAATTAATTTTTGGTCACAACAAGTCTATGGACCAAGTTTCAGATTGATTGGATGAGGGGAAATGGGGGTTTAAATCACTCCCTGACTGGGTGTGACTATGCCTGACTGTGTGTGACTATCTTAAAATTAATCTTTGGCCACATCAAGTCTATGGACAAAGTTTCAGAGCGATCGGATGAGGGGAATTGAGGTTTTAATCTCTCCGTGAATGTGCGTGACGATGTCAATGTTAATCCTTTTTCACAGCAAGTCTATCGACCAAGTTTCAGATCAATCGGATAAGGGGAAATGGGTTTTAAATCACTCCGTGATTGTGCGTGAGTATGTCGAAGTTAATCTTTCTTTATAGCAGTTTTCAGATTCATTGGATGAGGGGAATCCGTTTTAAATCTCTCCGTGACTGTGCGTGACCGTGCGTGACTGTGCGTGACTAAGTCAAAGTTAATCTTTTTTTTTCACAGCAAATGTATGGACCAAGTTTCAGATCGATCGGATGAGGGGAAATGACATTTAGATCACTTCGTGTCTGTGCGTGACTATGTGTGACTGTGCATGACTACCCCAAAATTAATCTGTAGTCACAACATGATTATGGGCCAAGTTTCAGATCAATTGGATAAGGGGGAATGGGGTTGACCCACGACAGACAGACAGACAGTACAAAAGAAAGTGTTTAAAAAATAATATTAAATAAATACCTCACTGGATATCATAAAATACTTGGTATAATAAAATTACAGTGCAAATTATATTATTTTGATCTAATCTAAGAAACTCTTCAATGTAGTCTGAGTATAATGCTTAAGTCTAGATTAAAAAACTAATATCTTTTTATAAGATTTCAATAAAGTCTGAGTAAGAATCATACATATAGGAGGATGTGCAAAGTGAAAATTGGCTCGATTGAATAAGAGTGTTCACATAAACACAAACATTATCAACAAAAATATTGTTGCTAAAAATGTTAGCCAACACAATCTAAATGTTATTGTCTAGACTAAGTGTTCAAAATATATAAACGATTAACATATTAAATATATAAAAGATTAATGTTTTTATAGGACGGACCTTGTATACGTCTCGTTAAATTAATAGTTAAAAATTCGTCAGCTCGTGTGCGACAGAGGGGTTAGAGTTCGTGCCATTATTTAAAAATTTTCTTAAACAGTGGTAGCCATCGAGAGAATTGAGTTAGTAATAGTGTTTATGAGCATGTGTTAAGGCCAGTTTACACTATCACACTTTGTAATACGATCTGTCAGAAATTCGAGTATTATGAAAAAGTCGTATGATGTAAAAAGCTTTTGTTATGAAATTGACAGTCTGTAGGATTTCATTTTCGAAGTCCGATGGTTTTTGAAACATTTCTAAAAACTTGCCATTTTCATCGGACCAGAGTTGTTTTTTTTTGGTAATATTAAAAAAATGGTAAACAGAAACAAAGAAAGTGAAAATAAAATATAAATTTCAAAATAAATTTGCTTATTATTCTAAACAGTTGTTTTCATAAGACTTGAGTGTTATGGTGTAAATGGCCTAAGTATGCAGAAATAATGTCGGTACGACTTTATGACAGTCCGATGAATTTCATCGGATTTTTATTTCGAAAAATCATACGACTGAGTGGTATCATGTAAATGGGCCTTTAGTTGTACTACACTGATCGAAATCCATGGACGTAACACTGCCGATACTAAATGGGTTTTTATAGATTTTGTATGAATGTGTTTATGAATGACTAAAAGGGAAAATAGTTGAGTTCACGAAGAATATGATAAAATTTTAAATATATTTTATTGTTTTAAAATTTTAAATTTTACATTCTGTAAATGTAAAAAAAAAATGTGAAGAACATTTAATCTCTTTTATCCATAAGTTTGCAGTTTATTAAATCAAATAAGTAATTATTTTCTTTAAAAAACGAAAAAAAAAATAGTTACCAAAAACAGCCTACAGTAACTGGACATTATTTAAAATTAAAAAAAAAATGGATGCGACGTATGTAATTTATAGAAAATGTTTAATTTTTAGTTTTCAAGTCTTCGAAATTTTCTTAACATTTTTGGTTTCTTTTAAACAAATATTCTCTGTGTACCTATTAAAAAAAATATATATGAATTTCAAAAGGCAATGCGACATAGACCCGCTTTGTTCAAAAGCTTTCATAAGACTGAATGAAATTGTTGTTTACTTTTACTCTTTGGTCAGTATTTTTGTTTTCGTTCGGCTGTATACATATAAGAAGCCGAGCACCAGCGTGTTTGGTACAGCCTTCACTGTTCTTAAATAATGGAAAAAATTGTGCAAATTGACTTTTTTCTTCAATAATGACAATTTTTTTTTTTTTTTTTTTGATAAATTTCATTAAAAAAAAAAAAAAATAATTTGTCAAACAAACTGAAATTTCCAGAATGATTAAAATTAGAAATATTTTAATTTTATAGTTGTATTTATTCGACCTTTCCACCTTTCGACCGGTCCTTTCATTGACCTCGAGCTCAAACATGTGAAGTTGTTTTTAAAAATGAGAAATATTTAGAATTTTTAAAAACTTTCTTGCTTTTTAGGAGAATTGCAAATTAGAAAAAAAAAGAAATGCACCGCGGCGCTGGAGGAAAATGAACCAGCAATGACGGAATTTGTAGATAACAACTCTAACCACTCGCCTACATACGAATTGGTGAATGTGTTAATTACTCTACATAAATGTAAACAATTTGCTGTGTGTTCACACATCTTAGTTTTTTATAATGAGTATGTGTACACGTTAAACTTTTTATATTTTTTCTGCCTAAATCAAGAAATTGTGCTTTGATTCCAAAATACCCAAAAAAAAATATTAATTTATTTTCATAAAATATGTAATTCAAATCATTTTGGAAAAATACGATTTTAAATATTTTTTCAAAAGTATGATAAGTGTGCGAAGTTAGCCCCCTATTTTTGGAAATAAATTTTTTTGAAGATTGTTCTGAATTGTTCTAGGATTGTTCTACAATGTTCCAAAACGATGTAATTTGTACCGGTAAATCGTAAAAAAAACGAATTTTTAACTTTGCCCCCCCACTTTTGGAAAAAAAAAAATTGGCGGTTGTTCTAGGTTGTTCTAGTTGTTCTAAGCATTGCTCCAAAATAGATATGTAGCAAACCGTAACGTATTTTATATTTCTTTTTTTGTTTTCTTGTGATTTTCATATTTTTTTCTTTTTATACCCTCCACACCTCAGTGGTATATTTATATCCTCCACACCTCAGTTGCAGAGGGTATATATAGGTCTGTCATTCCCTTTGTAACGCATCGAAAAACTAATTTCCGACCCCATAAAGTATATATATTCTTGATCCTTATCACAGCTCGAGTCGATATAGCGATGTCCGTCTGTCCGTCTGTGTGTTGAAATCACGCTCATTCACAAAAAAAAAAAACCATTTTGCTCGGTAATATTACAATAATATCTTTTGCCATAATTCCCAGCAGGTTGGTATTGAAAATGGGCTAAATCGGGCATCACTGTGCTTAGATACTGTGAAGCTTCTTGTAATCGGTAACAGCTTGTAAACGAATCAATAAGAATCAACTAATGTTTTCACCACCTAAATGTCAATATTAGTCGTATTTTCTAGAACCGTTTACAGTATTAATAATTGAAATATTAAATTTTTTTTTCATAACACAGTACACGTTAAAAAAAAAAAAAGTCAAAAAAATTTCTGATTTTGCAAAAAACTGTTTGGGACAAATTTTGCTAAGAACAATAGGTAAAAAGTTACATGGTTGAGAAAAAAAACACCTGTTTGGCCAAAATGTCAAATATTGACCCCCTCTAACTCAGGGAGTTCTTGACCGATCTTGTTGAAAAATTGTCTCTAAACTAGTATCCAATAGAACTAACCTTGGTGCAAATTTCATCCCGATCGGAAGACATTGGTTTCAAAAGTTGGGTCACTTGACATGAAACACCCCTTATAGAAATCAATTCATTATCTAACTTTTTTTTTTTTTTTTGAAAATCTTTATTCATCCACTCCCTTTTTTGTTTTATTTTTAAACTACAATTTTTTATCTCTGCCACTTTTTTTAATCAATTGGGTTTTTTTTTTATTTCACAGTAAAAAAAATCATTTTTCTTTTGCACTTTTAATAATTAAATTATCTGTTGTCATATAGTTACTAATTGGTCTCTTTTATTATTTATTATTGTATTGTCTAACCCTCTTTAAAGTTTGGTAATAACAACACTTTTTATTAAACGGAGTGAAACGATAAAGAGAGTGGAAATCGCGAAATTCGCATATGGGTTTAACATTCAAGGTAACCTTGACCTTTACTGATTTGTGATCGACCTCCTTGTTTGTTCGCTATGCCTTTTTTTATATCTTCATACTGTTTGGAAATTTTTTGTAAATGGGGTTATAATACATCTTATTTAATATGCCCTGACTACACCATTGCCAATTTTATTAAAAAAAAATTAATTATTTATTTTTAGAAGAATTGCACAATTATATTTTGGAAACTATTTTTCGTATTCATAATGAAATTCTTGCATGTGGACGGAGAAAACACTACCTAGAATTTTATTATGAATAAGTTCCATCATCATTGTTAGGACATCTTTTCAACATTAATGCCCTATTAAGGTACAAAGATTCAGAGGACTATTTCTTTTTTTGTTTTGGCATGGGTAAAACTCTTAAATATTGCTAAAGCATTCTTGAATAAAATTGAAAATGGTGTTGTGTTGTATACCAGCATGGTTACCTCATCAAATTCGAATTAGTTTGTTTTTCAAAAGCTTTATTTAAATTGCAATTGTCATGTCGAGTGTTATCAATATACAATGCAACAAACATTAAATGAATATATATAGAATAATTCCATAGAAAATAAACAGTTTAAATAAAAAATACTGTTATTTATTTGCAAAACCCCCCAAGTAACACTAATTGATTTGTGTTCGCAGCAAATGTTGATAGATTTATAAACATGAAGGGAAACTAGCAACAACAAAATAAATAATACAAATTTTATTTATTTATAAATTTTTATCGTTGGAAAAAATCACGTTTGATTATGTTTTATATTTATGTTTTCGGTTTTGTTTGTTTATGTTTTTAAATTGTTGTTGTCTTACTTTCATAAAAAAATCAATTTAATAAATTATTGCGCCACAGTATCGCACAAATGTAACGAAAAAAGAAAAACTGGCAATAAAACATTTATTTTTTGCTGCACCATTTAGCACCAGTAGTTGTGTAGTTTTTTGTTTGTTTTTTTTTCTATGCCCATATTTAGTTATGAGTGGTTGGTTGGTTGCATATGAGGAGTGAATGATGTTTTTCAATTTATTTTTGTATTTTATTTTTTTTTTTTTATTATTTTTTTTATTATATTTATTTTTTAGTTGCAGCAATTCTTTTTTTTTTTGGTTATTTTGGGTTAGAAAAGAGAAAAAAGATAACTTTGCAACATTTTACTGAACTTGCATACATTTCAAAACGATTCAGTCTTTTACGCAGTAAATGAAATTTATTGCAAACTTTAAAGTTTTAGAAATGACTCAGTATTAGGACGTTTACCATATGAAAGATAAGTGAAAACTTTTTAAGTATTCTAACAGAATAAAAAAAGTCTACAACCTTTTACTTACTTTCAGGGTTTCAGTGTTTTTTTTTTTTTTTTTTTTTTTTTTTTGGTGAAATTCAGCATGGTCGTAGGCTTTCTATCTAAAAGTAATTCCCGAAATCTTTTTTTTTATATTATGAAAAAGACCTAACAATCTGCAATCATGTCACCTGAAACCATATAACACAATTTAATTTTTCCTTGACCAAAATTGATATTAAGTATTAAGAATCTAAAAACAATAACTAAACTATTAGATTAAAAAAAAAAAAAAAAAAAAAGCATATAATATTTTTCCATATGATTTACAAATTTTCCTTCCATCCTTTTGTAAGACTATGTCATTTTCTAATGCTACTTTTTCTAAGACTATGTCTCTAAGACTAAATCTTCTAAAGTTAAGTCTTTTTCTAAGACTACATATGTTTCTAAGTCTTCAACGTTTTCTAAAAGTACGTCTTTTTTTAATTCTACGTCCGTTTCTAATGTCTGGTTTTCACTATGTCATATAAACTGACAACAAACAATTGCCTCAACTGACAGCTCGTAACTTTCTATTCATTACGATTACATTACATCTTATAAACGAACAAAAAATCCGGCTGTCAAACACAAACAAATTGCTAACATGCTGGCAATTTCATTTTAGATGTCAAATGTTGACAGGGATTATAAATGACAAGACTTTAAACGATTGCCATTGAAAATGACATAATGAAAACCAGGCATAAGACTATGCTTTTTCTAAGACTCTTCATTCTTTTCAAAAAATCACAGCTGACGGCAGAGTGCGCGTTACAAGCTATGCTATGCTAGAAGCTATAATAGTTCATACGACAGCAATGCTACAAGATGTCAGAGTGAGAGCTACATAATGTGGGCGAGTTGTTTTAATCATTTAATAATTTTTCTTTTGTTCAAGATGAATTCAAGTAATACTTTAATGTATTTTTTTTGTTAAAAAGAAAGGAATCCACGAAATTAATAGATAAAGCGAGGAAATGGAAATATTTCAAAATTTATATAATGAACTAAGGAAATATCCTAAGAAGGTTTTTAGTTATTCAAGAATTTCAATAGAAACTTTTGATTATATTTTAAATCTACTATAAGTTTGAAAAACGATGGACCAATTTCATAAAAAACCTCATACAGCCTTGCGAGAAATTAATTGTAGTATTAAGGTAAATATTTATTATGAAATAATTTCGCACATTCGTTCATATGTATAAAAGTTAATAATTAAGAAAAAATTGAAATTAAAAAATAAAATAAACGCAAACAAACAACAAAACAAGGAGAAATACAAAGCTGAACTATGCTACAAACCATTTCACAACCTGCTTTGTTGCTTACATTAGCTTCCCGCTTTGCTCTCACTCTGACATCTTTTGAGCGATCACATAAAAACACACAGGCAGTGATTTGATCATAGCATAGTTTGTAGCGCCCACTCTGTCGTAAGCCTAAGAATACGTCTTCAACTAAGACTAAGTCGTTTTTCGAAGACTAAGTCTCTTTCTAAGACTACAACTTTTTGTAAGACTTCATCTTTTTTTAAGACTTCGTGTTTTTCTAAGACTGCGTCTTTTTCTAAGACTGCGTCTTTTTCTAAGACTGCGTCTTTTTCTAAGACTGCGTCTTTTTCTAAGACTTCGTGGTTTTGTAAGACTACATTTTTTTTCTAACACTACGTCCTTTGCTAAGACTTCATCTCTTTCTAAGACTTCATCTATTTCTAAGACTACATCCATTTCTAAGACTTCGTCTTTTTCTTACACTAAATCTTTTTCAAAGACTACGAGGACGGTCCGACCTGACGTATAGATGGCGGCAGTAGTTTAAAAGATTTTACTTTGGTGAAAAGTGGCAACCTTATAAGACATGTTTTAAGTTACAAGGCGTGAGCTCTGAGAACTTGGCACCCGACATTTGAAAATCGGGATTTTTTTTGTAGTTTGTAGTTTCTTAAAAAAAGTTATAGGACTTTGAAAAAACCCATCCCCCGGATTTGAATGCACTCAAATCTAATGGTTGATTCTTGTAGAGAATCGTTTGTAGTTGATTGCAGTGAAGGAATTTCCGTTTGTAGTAGCAAGGAAAAAAAGTTATAGCCGATATATTTTTTTGATTTGTTTTTTTTCAAAATTGTGTTCATGCTCTATAATAATTTGTAGTTGGTTGTAGTGACTGCTAATTCGTTTGTAGTCAGAATACATCGAGATCTCGCTCGGAAATCATTTGTAGTCGATGTAGTGACCGCTTATTCGTTTGTAGTTTCGCGAACTCAGAATACATCGAGATCTCGCTCGGAAATCATTGGCAAAAACTAAGCAGAAGTCAGAATACATCGAGATCTCGCTCGGAAACCATTTGTAGTCGATTGTAGTGACCGCTTATTCGTTTGTAGTTTCGCGAAAACTAAGCGGAAGTCAGAATACATCGAAATCTAGTTCGCAAATCATTTGTAGTTAAATCTAGTGGTCGCTAATTCGTTTGTAGTTCCTCAAAAAACAACCAGAAATCAGAATACATCGAGATCTCGCTTGGAAACCATTTGTAGTCGATTGTAGTGACCGCTTTTCGTATGTAGTTTCGCGAAAACTAAGCAGAAGTCAGAATACATCGAGATCTCGCTCGTAAATCATTTGTAGTCGATTGTAGTGACCGCTTATTCGTTTGTAGCTTCGCGAAAACTAAGCAGAAGTCAGAATACATCGAGATCTCGCTCGGAAACCATTTGTAGTCGATTGTAGTGACCGCTTATTCGTTTGTAGTTTCACGAAAACTAAGCGGAAGTCAGAATACATCGAAATCTAACTCGGAAATCATTGTAGTTGAATGTAGTGGTCGCTAATTCGTTTGTAGTTCCTCAAAAAACAACCGGAAATCAGAATGTATCGAGATCTCGCTTTGTAGTCGATTGTAGTGAATACTACCGTAAACCCCATTGTCATTGTAAAGGTAAACATGATCCTTTTTCATCGGTTTCGCAGGTGGACTGTTGAACATATCTGAAGCGGTTTGCAAATTTTGTTGGTATATGGCAAAGGTAACCCCTCGTCGTCAACAAAACAAAGCCCTTGCAACGTTTCGTATATCAGGTTGGGTGAATTTTTTTTGGCGATCGAAGCATTTTAAGTCTTCAAGGCCGAAGCCTCCTATCTGGGAAAATTAAATTTTTGAACTCCCCGATACTTCAATCGAAGGAAATTTTTTGATTTGCAAAAAAAATTCTCTAAAATAAAATCGACTGGAAAAGATTGTATTGGGATGAATTACTATTTCTCAATTTACAACAATCAACTACAAATGATTTCCGAGCTAGATCTCGTTGCATTCAGACTTCCGGTTGCTTACCGAGGAACTACAAACAAATGAACGAGGAAAGTTATGCGTGCACAATCAACTTTACATTATGCAACATGAAAGTTAACGTAGAGATTGAGGAAAGTTATGCGTGCACAATCAACTTTACTTTAAATTTTTTCCAAATACTGCATTCTTATTGGTTCTTACCCAGTGGTATAACAACAGTGGCAATCTAACCGTGATCTTGTGTGCATGTGTCAGTTGTGCGTTGCCACTTTTCGGGAAATTGTATTTTCGGGAAATTGTATTCGGGAAATTGTATTCGGGAAATTGTAATTTCCTGAATTTTTTTCGGGGAATTGTTTTTTTCGGGAAATTGCAATTTCCTGAAATTGTTTTCAGGGAATTATATTTTCGGGAAATTGTAATTTCGGGAAATTTTTTTCGGGAAATTGTTGTCGGGAAATTGTTTTCGGAAAACAGTGGCAATCTAACCGTGATCCTGTGTGCATGTGTCAGTTGTGCGTTGCCACTTTTCGGAAAATTGTAATTTCGGGAAATTGTATTCGAGAAATTGTAATTTCCTGAATTTTTTTAGGGGAATTGTTTTTTCGGGAAATTGTTTTCAGGGAATTGTAATATCGGGAAATTGTAATTTCGGGAAATTGTTTTCGGGAAATTGTTGTCGGGAAATTGTTTTCGGGAAATTTTCCGCAAATCATCAGTACAATCAACTACAAACGATTTCTAAGCTAGATCTCGATGTATTCTGATTTCCGGTTGCTTTTTGAGGAACTACGAACGAATTAGCGACCACTACTTTCAACTACAAATTTCCGAGCTAGTTCTCAATGTATTCTGACGACTCGTTGCTTTTCGAGGAACTACAAACGAATTAGCGTTCACTACAATGAACTACAAATGATTGCCGGGCTAGCCCACGATGTATTCTGACTTCCGCTTAGATTTCGCGAAACTACAAACGAATAAGCGGTCACTACAATCGACTACAAATGATTTCCGAGCGAGATCTCGATGCATTCTGACTTCCGCTTAGTTTTCGCGAAACTACAAACGAATAAGCGGTCACTACAATCGACTACAAATGATTTCCGAGCGAGATCTCGATATATTCTGAGTTCCGCTTAGTTTTCGCGAAACTACAAACGAATAAGCGGTCACTACAATCGACTACAAATGATTTTCGAGCGAGATCTCGATGTATTCTGACTACAAACAAATTAGCAGTCACTACAACCAACTACAAATTATTATAGAGCACGAACACAATTTTGAAAAAAAAAAAATCCAAAAAATATATCGGCTATAATTTTTTTTCCTTGCTACTACAAACGGAAATTCCTTCACTTTCACTTCACTTCTCTACAAGAATCAACCATTAGATTTGCGTGCCTTCGAATCCGGGGGGATGAGTTTTTTCAAAGTCCTATAACTTTTTTTTAAGCAACTACAAACGAAATATTTGTTACTATAATCAACAACATACAAAATTCTGTAAGAATTGCAAAAAAATCCCGATTTTCAAAAGTCGGGTGCCAAGTTCACAGAGCTGTCACGTTGTTTAGTATTTTTTAGAGCCATCAAACGATCTCGGTAAATTTGTAAACGTGATAAAAATTGGTCACCGTTATGTAATTCTATACTTTCATTTGAAAGGTCACAGTCCAGGTAGAGTTTAAACGTGGCCTTTCGAGCTGCCAAGACGAACATCATAGTGGTCGACCAATTGAGGTGGACAGAAATGTTTAGGAAAACCTAGAAAATCGTGTTGGATGACCGTTGGCTGAAGGTGCGTGAGCTAGCTGAAATGATAGGTATTTCAAAACGAGCTATATATCGCATATTGACTGTGTTGAAGATGTTTCAATAGAGTATTTGGCGATGTTTCACCGCAATAGAGCCGTTTTTACGTTGATTCGTAACCATGGATTAAACATGAGTCCATCACTTCGACTTGAGACAAAGGAACAGTCAAAACAGTGGATTGAAATGGGAGAACTGAGTCCAAACAAGGTGAAGACAGTTCCATCTGCAGGCAAGGTTGTGGCATCTGGGCAAAGATTCTTCGATAACCTGGGCTGCGTAGTAGATATTTCACTCGGCGACCTTGCGGACTTCTTGAGGAAATCTGGTTGGTTCAAGAGGGACGCATAGCGGACGAAGGAGTTCACTTTCCTTTTCTTTCCTTTCCATACTCTTTACATATTCTATCTATACTTCTATAATTTCTATTCGGACATTATCTAATGGGTGGCCAAAATCCATGAATTAATGTTCGAATTGCTTCATCATACACCTTATTCGACAGATTTAGTTCCCTCGGACTATTTTCTATTTCCAAACTTGAAAAATGGCTCGGTAGTAAAAGATTTGCGAACACTGATGAGGTGGAGTCTGCGGTTGATAGCTATTTTAAGGAGCTAGACATTTATTACTATAAACAGGGTATCGAATCTATTGAATATCGCTGGGAAAAGTATATCGAACTAAAACGAGATTAAGTTGATAAATAAAGAAAATTTTTCCCAAAGTTTTGTGGTTTCTTTGTGTTTTCTGGGACCGCCCTCGTACGTTTTTTTTTTTTTTTTTTATGAAAGACTACATATTTTTCTTAGACTACATAGTTTTCTAAGGCTACGTCATTTTCTAAGACAACATTTTTTTTAAAATCCTTTATGCTCTTGTCTAATTCTTCTTGTCGAACTTTAGTCTATTGTTCACGAAAATATTTCTCTTAATTTTTTTTTAAACCATTTTTTTTTTTTTTTTTCATTTACAATTTCTAAAATGCTTGCTGCTGTATTATTCGTTTTTAATATTTGAATTCTTCTTTTAATCTCTTTTTTTAGTTTAAACATTTTTTTTTTACATAAGTTCGTTAAATTTTGAAATATTAATAAATTTTCTTTTTATTTTCCAAAACTAAAAAAAAAAAAAAAACAATACTCTACACTCTTCTCACACAAATTCAAAAACTTAAAAAAAAAAATTCTTCGTACAGACTATAAAAAAGAAAAAGAGGCTGAAGAAAGTGCACAAAAATTATTTGTAGCCGAACAATTGATGAAATATAAAAAAGAACAAAAATCTTTCGACAGTCCTGACGAACAGGAACAAGAACGACGTTTAATGGAACAATTTCCCATTTCACCAGTGAGTGAAACAATGGTATCAGCTGATGGTGATCAAATCACTATACATCATGCCAGGGAAGAACCCACCAAAAAGTCGAAAACAAAATTACGAGATTTCTTTGTGGCCGAATTTGGTATTTAAATAAATATTTTTTCAAATTTTTGTTCTATACTCCATGTATTTGTGCTCACCTAATTTTTCTTAGCCGTGTAGAGCATATGTATTGCTAAAAAAAAGATCAAAATTGTAAAATCCTTGTCGGCACTTAATGTTGTATTTTATAATGTATGGAAGTCATATTACACTTTCAAAATTTGTAGATATCCTTTCAACGTACGTCATACCAAATATACCTTTTTAGAAATGGTATGATTGAAAAAAAAAAAAAAAAAAAAAAAAAAAAAATGGCACACCTTTCCTTTTTAGTTTACATTATTAAATAATTTTAAATTTTAGTTGAATTAAAAACGTTTTTTTTTTTATCTATATTTGAATATCATTTCCAGTCAATACTTACTTATTTCCATCAGTGTTGTTGTGTGACTATGGTGTAAATTTTCTTGTATAATTTATTTATTTATTTACTAAATGTACTTTGCATTAAATTTTTTAGATCTTGCCACTCCAATCAATACAAACACATGATTTTTTATTACATGTTGTAAAACATTTAATAATTAATTGTTACTGATATCTATAAGTTATATGTATTTCAACAATATTAGAAAATTTGTGTATTCAAAATTTATTTTTTTTCATATGTGAAACATTATTTTTAATGCGATACACCATTGAACATGTTAAAAAAAACTTATACATATGTTATAAATTGTTTAGCTTAATAGGAAAAACATTTGCTTATGTTTTCTATAAAAAAAAACCCAAAAAGTTTTTATTTCTGTGGAAAAATGTATCAGATACTTGAGAATTTTTAAACAAAAAACTTTTATAATTCTGTTGATTTTTTCCTTTAAAAAAAAAAAAAAAAAAAAAAAAAAAAAAAAAAAAACGCCCAGATTCTATGCCATTGTTTTATATAGAAAACATTTTAGATTCCTGGGCGTTTTTCCTTTAAAATTAGCATTTTTAAGATTATTAGCGTAAAAACTATGTATTTTGCTTTAAATTATGTCATTTTCTTATAAAAACGTCTTCTTAAGAGTCGTTTTTCTAATTATATGTATTTTTTTTTTAAAAGGATACGATATTTTTAAGACCACATCTTTTCTTTCTATGGCAATGTCATTATCTCAGACTACGTCTTTTTCTCAGATTACGTCTTTTTCTCAGATTACGTCTTTATCTCAGACTACGTCTTTTTCTAAGACTACGTCTTTTTCTTAAATACTACTCATAAAAGTCATAAAAGTCTTAAAGCAAGGTATTTTTAACACTACGTCTGTTCTAAACAACGCCTTTTTATGTCAACGTCTTTTTTAAGTCAACTTTTTTTACGTATACGTCTCTCTTCTAAGATTACGCTTTTTCTCAGACTACGGCTTGTTCTAAGACTGTATCTTGTTTCTAAGACTGCGTCTGTTTTGTTTTCTTAAGACTACTTTTTATTTCAAAAAAAGAAAAAAAAAAAATCTTTGTTTAACCCTTTCGCTACAAGTTTTTCCTGGGTTGCTTAAAAAATCCAATTTTTTGGATTTTTACTATTATTGGCCCTGGGAACAACAATCAATACTCAATTTTTAAAATTATTTATAATAAATATGTTTTTCGGAATGTATTTATATGGATAAAAATTTCGTGTATGGTAAAGAAAAATGCTAGTATATTATGTTTTTTTTATAATTGAGGTTTTATTTATTTTAGTAGTTTTAACACATAAAATTAAATTTTTCTTTAATAAAAGCGAACCTTGTATATACTTACATGCACAAACTAAAAATTATAAATCTAAAGTTCATATAATTACAATAAATTTTGACAAAACTAACACATAAATCTATATTTAATACATAAAATACATATAATCTGAATAATAAAATACCTTATCAACAATTTATTCATTTGATATATAATGGAATTCCTTGAAGCAATTTCTCGATCCATTGGGAATACACAGAAAAACATTGCACTTTGCACACTTGTATCTAGTTTGTCCTTACATCCTTTGACTTTGCATCTACCTTTATCCGATCGAACAGAAATGAAGGTGTAGCTTTGCGTTTCTTATCGGAGGTCGTAGGACTGATTGGAATTTCCTCATTATACCCTCCACACGTCAGTGGCAGAGGGTATGTATAGGTTTGTCATTCCGTTTGTAACGCATCGAAAAACTAATTTCCGACCCCATAAAGTATATATATTCTTGATCCTTATCACAGCTCGAGTCGATATAGCAATGTCCGTCTGTCCGTCTGTCTGTTGAAATCACGCTCATTCACAAAAAAAGCCATCTAACTGGATAAGGTTACAAAATATCATTTGCCATAATTCCCAGCAGGTTGGTGTTGAAAATGGGCTACATCGGTCATCATTGTGATTAGATACGAGCAAAAATATGTAGATATCTCTAAAAAACATAAAACCCAGTGTGTTTGTTGTAACAGTTTAGTGGTTGAACATACTAATTCTACAACAACATAAAAAAAAATGCGACAAAAATAATATGCATATATATTAACAATTCCAAGAACACAATAACATAGCTCATGTTAGTAGTATTGCCACATATTTTTTTATCGTTATCACGTTATAATAAAAAAAATCGCCATTATGAAAGAAAAAATGAAAACGAAAGAAAAGGAAATTTTCCAATGGATAATGAAAATGGAAAATGGAGAATGAAAAATAAAAATGAAAAATGCAAAATGAAAAACGGAAAATGGAAAATGTAAAATAGAAAATGAAAAATAGAGAATAGAAAATGGAAAATGGAAAATGAAAAAAGAAAATTGAAAAATGAAAAATGAAAAATGAAAAATGAAAAATGGAAAATGGAAAATAGAAAATTGAGAATGGGAAATGAAAAACGGAAAATGGAAAATGAAAAATGTAAAATACAATATGAAAAATGGAGAATGGAAAATGAAAAATGAAAAATGGAAAATGAAAAAAGAAAATTGAAAATTGAAAAATGAAAAACGGAAAATGAAAAATGGAAAATGGAAAATGAAAACTGAAAAATTAAAAATTGAAAATGAAAATTGAAAAATGAAAAATGGAAAATGAAAATTGAAAAATGAAAAATTAAAAATGGAAAATGAAAATCGAAAAATGAAAAATGGCAAAATTGAAAAATTAAAAATGAAAAATGAAAATTGAAAAATTAAAAATGGAGTATGTAAAATGAATAACGAAAATTAAAAAATGAAAGATGAAAAATTAAAAATGTATAACGAAAATTAAAAAATGAAAGATGAAAAATTAAAAATGAAAAATTTAAAATGGAAAATGGAAACTGAAATACGAAAAATGGAATATGGAAAGTGTAAAATGAAAACTGAAAAATGGAACATGAAAAATTAATGATTGAAAAATGAGTAATGAAAGATGAAAAATGAATAATGAATAACTAAAAATTAAAAATTAATAATTAAAGCTTAAAAGTTAAAAATTAAAAATTAAAAATTTAAAAATTAAAAATTAAAAATTAAAAATTAAAAATTAAAAATTAAAAATTAAAAATTAAAAATTAAAAATTAAAAATTAAAAATTAAAAATTAAAAATTAAAAATTAAAAATTAAAAATTAAAAATTAAAAATTAAAAATTAAAAATTAAAAATTAAAAATTAAAAATTAAAAATTAAAAATTAAAAATTTAAAAATTAAAAATTAAAAATTAAAAATTAAAAATTAAAAATTAAAAATTAAAAATTAAAAATTAGAAATTAAAAATTAAAAATTAAAAATTAAAAATTAAAAATTAAAAATTAAAAATTAAAAATAAAAATTAAAAATTAAAAATTAAAAATTAAAAATTAAAAATTAAAAATTAAAAATTAAAAATTAAAAATTAAAAATTAAAAATTAAAAATTAAAAATTAAAAATTAAAAATTAAAAATTAAAAATTAAAAATTAAAAATTAAAAATTAAAAATTAAAAATTAAAAATTAAAAATTAAAAATTAAAAATTAAAAATTAAAAATTAAAAATTCAAAATTAAAAATTAAAAATTAAAAATTAAAAATTAAAAATTAAAAATTAAAAATTAAAAATTAAAAATTAAAAATTAAAAATTAAAAATTAAAAATTAAAAATTAAAAATTAAAAATTAAAAATTAAAAATTAAAAATTAAAAATTAAAAATTAAAAATTAAAAATTAAAAATTAAAAATTAAAAATTAAAAGTTAAAAATTAAAAATTAAAAATTAAAAATTAAAAATTAAAAATTAGAAATTAAAAATTAAAAATTAAAAATTAAAAATTAAAAATAAAAAATTAAAAATTAAAGACTCAGGTGATCAAAAAATTCGGCACAGCCGAATTTAACACTCTTACTTGTTTTGGCTTAGGAGAACATGCCTGTTGATTAGACCGAGCTAAAAGACCATGCGCAATATCGTTACGAAAGCTTAATAAGTCCATATACTTATTTTTCATATTATTGTTTTCGTGATCCATTCTATACTCTAACCACGAGTTACATACAACTAAATCAATGAAATGATCAAAAATCTTAAGAGTCCACTTTCCAGATCTAATCAAAATTCTATATAAAGAAAGGAGAGAATCCATTTTGTCTACTCCTCCCATATTGATATAAATGAAAAATATGAAATTTTTGGAAAAAGGATCAAGTGTTACAGCACTAAGTGTAAAACATAATGTACGGAAATCTACCATTTGTTCGATACGCAGTAAGAAGATTAAAATTTCTAAGTGTGTTAAAAACACATATTATGGACCAGGGAAACATAAAATGCTGCTATCTTCAGAGCTTCCAATGATGGAAAAATCTCTATACAAGTGGTTTATTAACATAAGAAATAAAAACCTTCCGATAAGTGGATCGATGCTGAAAGAAAAAGCGAAATAGCTTCATTCTAATTTAAATGAAAATGGACATGACTTCAATGCCAGCGATAGGTGGCTTCAGAAATTCAAACAGAGATACGGAGTCCGACTTTTACAGATAAGCGGAGAAAAGGTTTCAGCGCAACCTCAGCTGAAGTTAAATTGAAGTTAAGAGCAAAGATAGATGAACTCGGTTTACCAAATGATCAGCTTTTACGATTTACTATTTACCATGTTGTAGGGTTGAGTGTTATTCCCTCCTGCACTGCGACCAATTTGATCTATTGTGCACCCTCTTTCAGATTCTTGTTCTCTCCTGTTTTATTAGTTCATTAAAGCGTTTAGGAACTTTATAATGTTTTGTATGCCGCCTCCCTGATTTCAGATTCGCCAAAAAGTTTGTGCCTTAGATATGCAAACGCTGGACACTTTGCCAGTATATGCTCCATGGTTTCATCATCCTCCAGGCAGTATCTGCACGTTTCATTTTCAGCCAAATGCATTTTGTATAGGATGTAGTTGCACGCACAATGCTCTGTGAGTGCCCAACATATTAGGGCATCCCTGCTCCTTTTTTTCGCTTCGATGCAAGAATTTTTTTGAGTGTTGAAGTAGTAATTGTCCATTCCAATACTCCACTGATTCGTCTATAATCCATCCTCTGCGGAAAATTTCCCGAAAACAATTTCCCAAATACAATTTCCCGAAAACAATTTCCCGAAATTACAATTTCCCGAAATTACAATTTCTCGAAATTACAATTTCCCGAAAACAATTTCTGAAATTACAATTTCCCGAAATTACAATTTCCCGAAATTACAATTTCCCGAAAACAATTTCCCGAAAACAATTTCCCGAAAACAATTTCCCGAAAACAATTTCCCGAAAACAATTTCCCGAAATTACAATTTCCCGAAAACAGTTTCCCGAAAACAATTTCCCGAAGTTACAATTTCCCTATTTTTAGTTTACAACTTCCCATATATTTTTGATTTCCCCCATAAAAAAAACTTGCTGCATACGATTTCTCGAAAAAACAATTTCCCGAGTATACGACTTCTCGAAAAAATAATTCCCCCACCCCGCACCGCGCCCTTCCTCTTCCACCCTCCCTCGTCATCCGGACCTATTTATTGGAGTGTCATACGCTTATTTTTTCATTGTGACTTTGAACACTTCGGTATTCAGACCTCCCGACGGATAACGCTCATTGCTAAAGAAAAAATCGTTAATGAGCTGAAAGATCTTGCCCGGACCACTACATCAAGTGGTAATGAACTGATTGCTCGCACTTCGGCCGGAATTTCTGATGGTATTGTTTCGGAAATGCCATCAACAAGCTATTTGAAGAAATAGTAATTTCGGGAAATTCTAGTTTCTGGAAATTGAGTTCGGGAAATTGTATTTCGGGAAATTGTAATTTCGGGAAATTGCATTTTCGGCAAATATTGTTCGGGAAATTGTATTTCGGGAAATTGTAATTTCGGGAATTTGTGTTCGGGAAATTGTAATTTCGGGAAATTGTCATTTCGGGGAATTGTGATCGGGAAATTGTAATTTCGGGAAATTGTTTTCGGAAAATTTTCCGCAAATCATAATCCATCTGTCGATTTTCGCGGTTATGTCTTTTCTGGTGAATCCCAATTGAGGGTTTGGACCAATAAATGGTCTTTCCGCTCCTCGTCTTGCCTGTTCATCGGCCTTCTCATTTCCTTTGTACCCTTTGTGACCTGCTACCCATATAAGTGTCACTTTATTAAGTTCAGCTAGTTTATTTAGGACTCTATGGCTTTCGAGTACGGATTTATGGTGGTATACCGATTTGTCCATTGCTTTAGAACAGCCTGGCTATCTGACATTATATTTATCTTCGTCCTTGTCAGATTTCTTTAAAATAGTTTAGCAGTAGCAGCATTTAGTGCGTATAGTTCCGCTGTAAATATTGTGGATTCATTATATAAGGGGGATATGGAGTTTGCACCTTGGTCCGTAAACCCCCGCTCCTACTCCTTCTGTTGTTTTGCATCCTTCAGTGTACCCCTTCTGGGCATCTTCATGCAGCCATGTAGGGTTAGATTCCCACTCGAATCTGCTCCGGATATGAGTAGTGTAGTTCTTTTTAAGTTCAAAATTTTCAAACTGCGTTTATGGAATTGCTGTCTACAACAGATGAACTGCTGCGGCAATGCACACAAGGCAGTTCAATTTAATGAAATTAAAATTACTTACAACTTATGTTTTCAACAAGTTTTACAAACTGCCATCCAGCATCGGAAGCAAAATTGTGTTCGATTGAAAATTCGTTGTACAACGAAATTTTCGACCGTGCTGCCAGCTCATAATATGAATTTGACATTCGATAGTCGATGTTCGATAGCCAGCGAAGATCGAATGCAACTCATAATAAGAGCCAATATCTTTTTGGAGTCACTCATTTATATTCTAACACGATAAAAAGTTTAAAGTAATAAAAATTTGTTTTTAACAACACAGAAAAGCATAAAAAACAAACTGTCAAAAATGAATGCTTTGAAAAAATTCAAATGTAAAAGCGAAAAGAGTTTCGAAGCAACTTTAAAAGAGAATAAGAAAAATGCGGCGTTTATTGGAAGGTGTAAATATGGACTATTTCTTTTTCTAACACATTTTTTAAAATTATTTTCCAGAGCAATTTAATTTTGCATATTATAATTTGCGTCAATCATATTTTTTTCGATTAACTTAAAAATAGCAAAAATCAATCAAATTCCTAATAAATGTTAATAATTTCATTTATTATAAACTCATTTGCTTAAATCTGTTTTCCAACATTGACGACGACATCTCGAGAAATGTATTTTATTCATTATTTTTCATCTCCTGCTCCTTTTTTCATTTAACAAATGCAAATCAAATTATTTTTATATTAGATTAACATTAGCAAGTAATGATAAAGTGAAAAGTATTTATTAGATAGAAAGTAGAAAAAAAAAATACTTACAGGAAATGATGGAAACGAAAAACAAATCATATAGAACAGAGTATGTATACAAAAATATTGTATTTAATATTCGTCATGTTCAAAGGGGCGTATACATAACCTCGTTACCAACATTACGTGTCTTCATCAATAATTGCATGATGTTCGTTAAAGTGATGATGATGTTGGCTGGATGGTTGGTTGATGGTAGGTAACATTCGCTCTTTATATATTCGTTCAAGGTTATCCTCTGACAAGAAGAAACAAGTGCAACGTAGGTCAAACGCAACCACATTATTATGCTTAGAATCCAACAAAATTGTGTTCAATCAGTTCCAAATCAAGTCATCGTGAACTACAATTTCAAATCAATTTAACCTTAAAATTTTATTCTTTTATTTCATTTCGCATATTTTATGGTTTAAGCACGTGAAACAAATAAACGAAAGTATTACGTTATACTAAATTAAAATATATTTTTAATTTATTATAAATTGTAACAAAATAAAAGCAAATCATGTCAAATCTTAATTAGATTTCCTTTAAAAAAATTGATATCTCCTTAAAGAAAACTATAGGCAAACGTCGATATCATGTTTCTGTCAACTTAGAATTTAAATACCTTATGGTTGGAATTGCATTTTATTGATATTGACAAATTTTGTTTAAGAATCGCGTGCCATAAATACTTTCATTTAGATAAAGGGTGCAATAATTTCATTGTTATCGAAGATTGTAATATAACTTATTTCAGCTCTTATAAATATATAAATAATTACTTTATACACTTTAAAAAATGTATAACACTCAGTATTCTTCTAACTTACGTCTTTTTAAACACTACTTACTTCCATTTCTAATAGTGTCTTTTTCTAACACTTAGTTTTTTTTTTTAAGACTTCACCTTTTTCGAAGATACGCCTTTTTGAAAGACTACGTCTTTTTTTTTTAAGACTACATATATTTCTAAGACTACGTCTTTTTTAACACTACGTTTTTAATTTTTTTTTTTTTTTTTTTTTTTTTTAGAAATTTAAAGTTGACCTGTTTTAATATGTGATGGGGGTTTTTTTTGTTTGGCTCAAGTTCATCAATTTAAAATAAAAATCCAAATATTAATGGTTTTTTTTTTTTTTTTTTTTTTTTTTTTTTTTTTTTTTTTTTTTTTTTTTGTAAATCTACGTCGTTTCAGGAATTACGTCCATTTCTAAGACTACCAATTTTTCTTTTTTTAAGACTGTCTTTTTCTAAGACTCTATCTTTTACTTTGACTTCGTCGTTATTGCTAAGACTACGACTTTTTCGAACATTGCAGTTTATCTAAGACTACTTATTTTACTAAGACTAAGAGAATACGTCTTTTGTCAGGACTGCGTATTTTTCGAAGACTTTGTGTTTAAGTCAGACGGTGACTTTTTTCCAAACGTATGTTTTTCTAAGACTACGATACGACTTTTACTTTACTTTTGAACCCGTTGATTGTATGCATATTTCCTATAGAAAAACTTTCAGAACTGTTGCATGTTCTATAGAATAACAAATTTTATTTTCTTTCTCCGGGGGATCTATGTTTTTTTTTAACAGAATATTTTTAATTTTGTTTTGTTTTTGTAACCTTTAAACTCTTAACAAGTAAGAGTGTTAAATTCGGCTCTGCCGAATCTTTGATGCCCTCCACCTATGTAGGTTTTCTTGCACTATTTGTAACAAATGTAAATAAAATATTTGAAAATGTAAACAATTTGATCAACTTATTACTAAATTATTACAACAAATACTCTGAATTTTCAGCATTTACGTTTAACAATTTTAAAGTAAAAAAAAGATAGTAAGCCAAAACCAAAAATCGCGGAAAACAAAAATCTTCAAAATCAAAAATGGGCGAAATCAAAACTCAATAAAATGAAAGTTGTCAATGGTATTCTAAATTCACGGCCAATCGTTAAGTGTTGCCGGATTTAATTTGTAAAATCCATGTTCTTCTCAGGGGCAGCTATATGTTGTCCTTAATACTAAATTATTACAACAACCACACTGAATTTTTAACATTTTGTAGAGGTGTCTTAATATTTTTGGATATATCTTTGTACAAAGATCCCCGATTTACCCCATTTTCAATAACAACCTGCTCGAAATAATAGCAAACAATATTATAATAACTTTACCCATGTAAATGGTTTTTTTTGTGAATGAGCGTGATTTCAACAAACAGGTGTACGGACGGACGGACGGACGGACAGACGCATATATATAACTTTATGCGCTCGCAAATGAATTTTTCGATGCGTTACAATCTGAATGACAAACTGATATATCCCCGATGCATTGTGTTGAGGAGGGTATAAAAAATATAAAATAAAATATTTTATTTGCACAATACAAACTTCGTAGGAAAAACTGATTATGAAATAAAACATGCCAGTAAAGGTACGGTCACATTAGGCAAATATTTGACAAAAAACGCCAAATATTTGTTTGCCTCAGTCTGACCACAAAATATTATTTGCCGTCAAACAACAAAACAGCTGATTTTAGGCAAACAAAATTATTTGCCTGCAAACAAATATTTGCCTAATGTGACCACTCACGACCAAATATTTTCCTCAATTTTGGACAAATAATTATTTGACCTTACAAAACATTTGTAAGAGCAAACAGTGGCAAACAACAGTTGTTTCAGCAGTGATGTCAACTTTTAAAATTTAATTCAGTCATATCTTAAAAAAAAGCTTTTTGTTTTCAAAAGCATTTGTTGTGCAACTTTTTAATATTCATTAAAAATTGACTTTAAAGGAAACTGTTATCACAAAAAAATCAATTAACCCGTTATGAACCTATTTGGATTTTTTAAAGTTATTTTGGGAAAACGTGGCATTATCTCATAAAATGACCTATATAGTGTTTGATTTTACAACTGAATGTATGCTGGATCCACTAGCTTCATTTCAATGTATATTTTGACCTCTTAACCACTTAAGGATCGGATATATTAGAAATTTTACATTCAACTTTAAGGTTTTTTTTTTAAATATGTTGTTATTTCTATTTCTATAGCATAATAAATAATGGGATAATTTCAAATATGGTTATGAATGGGTTAATTTCCCTAAAAAAAAAGATACTTGATTTTCTATTGTACTAACTTACAAATGACTATATACATCCTGTCCTGAAAGGGTTAAGAGGTCAAAGTATACATAGAAATAAATAAAGCTAGTTTTTATTCAGTTTATTCATGATATATGTATGTCTACTTACGATAAAATTCCATAATAAAGAAAAAGCTCTATTACAATGATACAAAATTTTAAATAGGTTCATAATGGGTTAATGGATTTCAAATTTAAAAATATCGAGTAAAAGACACTCAAGTAAGTTTTTAAAATATATATATTGTGCTGAAATACGATACTAAATAACAAAATTATATCCAAGTATATGGCAAAAGTTTCGAAGTCCATAACTCGGAAAATAGGCTCGATCGTCGAAAAAAAAATATTTTCCTAGAACCGCAATAAAATGCTTTATAAGTGGTGACAATTTGATACCGATCGGGGCATTGCCTCTAAACTCCACTTAGCCAAATTTATTTTTAACTTTAGCGTATTTATCATTTTAAAAACACAGAATTTGCCACACTGTTACATTACTTAAAATAAACAGCTGTTTATTTTGTAAACAAAGAAAAAAATAATTATAGTTAAAAATAATATTTAAATATAATATAACAGTAAACTTCCAAAACTAACACCAATGCGCTCCACAGCACAAAATAAGAAAACTTTCCTCCTCGTGCAACATTTGGAAATTTCTGATCAAATATATTTTTAATTTTCGACAGTTTGATCAAACAAATATATTTTCCTTATTTTTATTTGCCACTATTTGGCAGCTGTTTGATCAAACAAAAAGAGGCAAATAAATGTGTCTAGTGTGACCACAAAATCAACTCTGTATTTGTTTCACAAAATTTTTGGCAAATACGAGAAAACATGTTTGCGTCAAATATTTGCCTAATGTGACCGTACCTTAAGTCTCGGTAAGTCGCAGCGAAGCGCGATAGGGCATACTAGTATGTTATAAATGGGTCCAAGACTTTTGCTGTTCAAAAAAAGAAGTTGTCATGAACTCTGAATTATATATTTTTATGTTTATAATTTATTGTTATATTACGGAATATATGTTAATACACGAGATAAAAATAAATATTACCTATTTTCTAATATATTTTTCTTTAATTTTACAAATTGTTTTAATGTTTACATAAGTCATTCCTCACTATTAAGCCTAGAGGCTCCAAATTCAATACCCACCCGCTCGAAATAATGACAAACCATATTATCCAAATTTTATTCAGCTAGGTGGATTATTTTGTGAATGAACGCGATTTCAACAGACAGACCGACAGACGGACTGACAGATATCGCTGTTTCTACTCGAGTTGTAATAAGGATCAAGAATATATATACTTTCTGGGGTCGCATATACTTTTTCGATGCGAATAACAAACTGATATATACCCTCTGAACAGTGTTGTGGAAGGTATAAAAATAAATAACTTCTGATAGTTGCTTATCCTTACAGAGGGTGATCCATTTCGAGGTTCCCTACTTTTTTAAAGAAAAAAACACAGAAAGTTCAAATTTAATGGGGAATGTTTATTATCATTTGAAAGAACATTCTTTGGCATTTATTTTTTGAAGATTATGTCTATCAAATGTTGGCCGCGGCTACGTCTCAGATGAGTCCAATTTTCAATGACTCGTTCGAGCATTTCGACTGGTAACTGGCGAATGACACGCATGATGTTTTGCTCCAAGGCCTGAATCGAAGCGGCATTGTCCGCATAACCTTTAGACTTTACATATCCCCACAGGAAAAAGTCTAACGTTGTGATATCACACGATCTTGGTGGCCAATTGACCGTCCCAAAACGTGAAATTATCTGCTCACCGAAGTGTTCTCTCAATAAATCCATTGATTGATGCGCTGTGTGGGCCGTCTTGTTGAAACCAAATGTCGACGAGATCACGAGCTTCAATTTCAGGCATCATACGTCAGTCCGAGTTGCTGCGAACGGCGCCGAATCGACTCTCCACGGTTTTCGTGTACACTCTCAGCTACGGCCGCTAAATTTTCTTCACTGCGTGCTGGACGTGGTCTTTTCGGTCGAATATTATCCAATAATGAATGTTGGGTCTCAAGATGGGTGATGGGGTTGCGAATAGTACGCTCAGTAGGCCGATTATGTTGACCATAAGTTGAGAGAAGTGCACGAAACACATTCTTCACAGAACGTGAATTTTCGTAATAAAGTTGAACGATTTGTAAACGTTGTTCAGGCGTAAGTCTTTCCATGATGAAATGCCAAACAATACTAAACAAAAATAACATGACAGCATGACACGACTCAAACGTGATCTGTCAAAAAAAGGTTATTAAAAAAAGTATCTCTACTTGGATCACCCGTTATTATTAATTAAATTATTAATTTTTTTTTTTTTAATTACATAAATGCAATTAATGAATTGTTCTATGCAAATATTATAACAAAAACAATTTCTTACTTGTTTTATAGGTCTAGACCGACTATACGATACCCTATACCATGGTTCAGAGACCCTATCTCTTCGGTCCAACGAATTGGAAAACAAGCATAAACCAAATTTGAGTGCCATTGTTATTAATTTTTTTTTGGCTGCAGATATGAAAAAGTTCATATCGGGTGCTATATTTATTTGGGGACTAGGTCGAAAAATGGACCGATCCTGACCATATTTGGTAGTCACTTATATTTTGAAAAAAAAAAAAAAAAAAAAATACACAAACCAAATTTGAGAAAAATATGTGCAATATTTTTGTTTTTTAATGGATTTAAGTGAAGATCGGGAAGCAGCTCTATATGGGGCCTATGACTAAGAATTGTCCTATAGGGATTTTTTTTGGACTACTGATTAATGGATATAATAAACACATAAAAACCCAATTCGACTAATATCTATGTCATAGTTTGGATCTAATGGCAATTTATGTCGATTCCATAGGGGTCATTTGTATGGGAACGAGGTCTGAACATGGAACGATTTTTACCAATTTCAAGAGTTCATCCTATGGCCGATAAAAGTTTATATACCAAATTTCATCAATAGATATTCATATTTGCGACCTGTAGTTTGATTACAAGGTTTACATGGGCATACAGACGGACGGACGGACGGACATCGCTAAATCGACTCAGAAAGTGATTCTAAGCCGATCGGTATAATAAAAGATGGTTCTAGGTCAAATATTTTTGGTAGTTACAAAGCAGCACAAAGTCAAACCACTTAGTGGTATAGGGTATAAAACGCAGTGAAAACGCACTGCTTTTTCTAAGGGGAAAAAGGTAACATAACATTCGAATGGCCAAGTTCTCAAAGTCTATAAATTTTTCTTTAAAAAAAAAAAGAAAGAATTCTTGGTATCAGATGTTTTTAAAAAATTAATAGTTTAAGTTTGTTCAACACTATTCTTTGGCCACTTTTAAATAATTAGCAAGGAACTTTTATTTAGAAAATTTTAGTTTTAAGATATTTACTCGTATTTTATTCTATTTTATTTTACTTTAAGAAAATATGAAATAAATGAATACAGTTACTTATATATATATTATATATTATTTTAAAGAAAAATAAGATAAATAATTGAGAATTGTTTAAAAAAAAAAAAAAACAATTGATTTTATAAGTTGAACAGAAAAAAGTGAAATGGCAGAAAAAGAAATATTACACGCATATGTTGGTTTCACAGAGAAGAAAATGAATCTTTGCAACTGCACCTGCTACTGCATTACTGATGAATGCATCACCAGCAGTTTACTAGAATTTAACTCGAAGGACTCCCACATTGTGGATGCAAAAAAAAAATTTTTTTTTATTCTACGTAAAGGAAATATGATGTAATCAAAACAATAGGAAATATCAGTAGTATGTTAAATAAGACTATTAATTTGACACGTCGCGAATTGTAACTTTTTATAATAGGAAAATTTCTCAGGTTCTAAAAGTTTATTATTCTTATTCTTATTCTTTATTCTTTAGAAGAAATTGTGACCGAATTTAAGGATTATTCAATATAAAATATAAATAAGAATCTATAGATTCATCACTAAAAAATTGTTCACATCTGGTAAATTTTTTGTCATAGTAATAATGCTCGGAAAATGCATTTTCCACTTTTTAATGAATAAATAAAATGTGTTACATAAAATTCAAGATTTGTTGACAAACATCACAGCTTTTGCTTGTTTAGGATATGTAAAAAAAAAATAAAAATATTTTCAATCATGCTAAAATGTGTTGAATGAACAACTACCAAGATTCGTTTTTGTTGTTAAGTATGTACATATGTGGGTTAACTTCAATTGAGGCAAATGTTTTAGTTTATTTATGTACGAGTATGTAAGGTTCGTTTATATGTATTTACATATACACATTATACTCAGTACAGTATTCATGAGTTTGTATGGACGTACATATATTTTTAAATTATGCACACACAAAAACGTGATCTCAATGGAAGATGTCAGATTTTGTCATCATTTTCATAAACTTACAGAATAAATAAACAAAAATATAAAAAAAAAATCATGTTGTATAAACAAAAGTAAAAAGTTTTTGTATTTTCTGAATAAACAGAAAAAAAGATCTGTTATATAATAAAAATAATGTGCAGTAGGGCTCTAACCATATTTTGGCAGTAGCATCTCGAGCTGAGCACTTTCCGATCATTTCAGAACAAAAAAAAAAAAAACTCACTCTTTAGTAAATTTTTTTTTATTTTTAATTTTTTTTTTTTAATTTTTTATGTTGTAAAATGAATACATTACCGAACACTCAGGTGAGCGTGGACAGTGAAAAATTTTTTATTCTTTCTCCAAATAAAAAAATTTAAGAATTAAGATCTTTATTTAAATCCAAATTTAACTTGCTAAAATTTTTTAACCAGCGCGATAAGATAATTATAATTTTTAATCGTCTATTTGACTATGCTATATGTATATACAATATATATATATAAAGTTATAGCCCTAATATATAGTGTTGAGGTTTTTGAAACGAAATTGAAACAAAATTTTCAACTAGTTTTGTTTGTTTATACTGTCATAACGAATACTAGGACAATGAAATCAAGAAAAAGCCCTAAAACTATGCAATGGTTTTTTTTGTTGTTGTTATTGTTGTTTTTATGAGATTCGTAAAAGTAGACTACAAATGGTTGTTAATGAATTTACTTAAAATTAAAAAGTTATGGTAAAATCAGCTTAAAATTATGCAAAATAACTCAAATAGTCAAAAGTATGCAGAAGAGTTTTTTTTATTAGGAGAACTGTAGTATAGTTTGAAGCATTTTTCGAAACGCTCTTTCGTTTATTTTTTTAAATAAATGAAAATCTTGTATTGAGAAAAATCTAAAAATATAACCTTGAAAAGACAAGAAAGCTACACTTTTTTTATCGTCTAACAATACACAGGGTGTGAATATAGCAAATAGCGAAATAAATAGGACAATATTATTGTGAATTTAGCAAATATTGAATTAAATAGGAAAATTTGATTTTTTACGAAGATATACATTTAGATCTTTTCAGTATTGCTAATACAGTATAGTTTTTTATTTAGAATAGATATTTAAGAGGTCGGACATTTTTAGAACTTTTTCCACACAAAGTTCAATCATTGTTTGTAATACATATAGTTCAATTAAAATTTAAAAGTTTAAATATAAGTTTCGTTGTAGAGCTTTTGTTCAAATATTAGCTAAACTTTTGTAGATACTATACAGTGTGGTCCCTCTAGCGTTTGCATGTTGAACTACTTGTTATTTTGAGTATGGCAACACCAATGTCAGCTATGTTATGATAAGAAGTTAGTATAATACATATATGTGGTTTAAGAAATGAGTCGATTACGCTTGAACACCATTGTGAAATATTAATAACTTATTTTCTACGGAACGCTTAGAAAAAGACGCGCATTTTACCGAAATATCATATTTTCTAACGAAGATCATTTTCATCTCGGTGACTGCACATTTGCGCCAAAAATCATTTTTTTTTTTTTTTGTGTAAAAACCAATTTTGGAGACAAATTCCAGAAAAATGTGAGCCGAAATCAAAAATCCCAAAAGAGAGATCGATGGGTAAATTCAAGACGAACATTTAAAAAACCCCAGCTCAAACAGTTGAACTATGTGAGTTGTAGAGTAATTTAAATGGAACAGTGACGATTCGTCCCATTTTTCTTCGAAGATACGGAAGGCAAATGCGTTAGAGTGAACAGTGAGCGTTGCCGTGATAACTGATTATTTGTGGTCCATTTTCGATGATATGGATTTGGACAACATTTATTAGCCGCTTTATTAACCGTTTTGGCGATGTGCATTGGCCACCGCGCAGCAGCGGTTTGATCCCGTTCGATAATCACCCTGCGTCGATTGAGGCACTAAAAAATGAAACTAGTACAGTCATCAGTAAAATACACCCCCATACTGTAGAAAATGTACTGAAAAATTAGGTTGACCGTATATGCTACTGCAAGGTCAGCCGAAGAAGTCATTTCAATGAAATAGTGTTCCATAATTCAATGCAAGGATGGTCCACCCTGTATAAGTTCAATCGCATTTTAATAACTTATCTATTTATGTCATATAATTAAAAGCTTAATCCTGATGTAACCAAAAGAACAGCTCAAATAAAATCTCAGATCTTCGCACAGCCTCAATTGAAACTTTATCTTATGCCGTTTTCTTTTCTGACAAAAAATGTCGCTCTTTTTTTGCCCTTTTTTCGAAAAGTGTATTTTTTTATATATTCTGAATTAAGAGCAACCTTATCTTATACATCAATTGAAAGGTCTCAAAATCGAGCCGTCGAAAATCACAAAAAATTCTAGCCATTGACTTCTTTCAGGTCATAGTGTGAGAATATTTTCCCATTGTTCCTCTTTTTTGAATATTTTCACCCTATGACTTCCAAGAGGATAGTAATCAAAATTTTTTTTGCATTTATGAACACAGCACTTTGAGACCTTTCGATTGATATATAATATAAGGTTGCTCTTAATTCAGAATATATAAAAAAATACATTTTTCCAAAAAAGGGCAAAAAAGGGCGACATATTTTGTCAGAAAAGAAAACCGCATTAGATTAAGTGAATTATATGTTCAAATTAAAGCTTATATAAAGCTCAATAGAACTTATTTTTATCGTTGTAGTCAAGCTTAAAGCTCAAGTGCAAGTTAAAGTTCAAGCATAATTTAGAATATAGTATAATAAGCTCAAAAGAAATTTAAATTTCTTTAACTTATAGCTTTAATTTATGACCGCAATAAAAAAAAATTTTTCCTGTAGCGAGCCTTCGCGTTGCATATCACAAAATAACAACATAAATCTATTCCCTATCATAACTTTATAACACAACGTAAACTATTTTGTATTCATTTGGATTAAGTATACTCGTTAAACCACCCATATACATACATTGGCATTACGAAGCAGGCATAAAATGAATATCAAAACATAAAATACCATAATCCATTATCGTAAGTGTAACAAAAAGCCATCTTAGGTCCATTGTCGTTGTATATAACTGATGAAAATCATTGTGATTGCATAATAAATCATTTGAACTTTTGTATGCCTTTTTTACACTCTTAGCAACTCTGGTGCATACTAAAAGTATGCTTTATTATTTAACATTTAAATCATATTTTTCCCAGTTTAAAATATGTATAATTTTTATTATAGTTAAAGTTACATAAACCTCATTTTATACATTTAAAAACGAAAGTGGCTTTTGATCTTTTTTCCTATCGCTTTGAAAACGAAATGCGGACTGAAGCAACCATAACACCTGTTATATGAGTGTATTACCTTATTTTGTCATTCTTTAATAAACTCAAAAGGTGGAAGGGCAAAGAGTTTAATATGAAAATACAATTTAGCTTTAGTTTTATTTTAAGGATTTAACTTTAAACTAAAAGATAATATTGAAAAAAAATAAAATCGTAAGAAATCTGAAGGTTTTTCAGATTCATAAGGTTTATATAGGTATTGAAAAAATGTGTCAGATTCTGAAAGTCTTTCTATAGAAACATTTTTATACCCTATACCACTATGTGGTTTGGGTATAATGACTTTGTGCTGCTGTTTGTAACAACCAAAAATATTTGACCTAGACCCATCTTTAATTATACCGATCGAATCAGAATCACTTTCTGAGTTGATTTAACAATGTCCGTCCGTCCGTCTGTGTGTCCATGTAAACCTTGTAATCAAACTGCAGGTCGCAAATATGAATATATTTTGATGAAATTTGGTATATAAGCTTTTATCGGCCATGGGATGAACGCTATTGAAATTGGTGAGAATCGGTCCATGTTCAAACCTAGCCCCCATACAAATTACCCCTATGAAATCGACATAAATTGCCATAAGATCCAAATTGTCATATAGATCTTACTCAAATTGGGTTTATATGCGTTCATTACATCCATTAATGAGTAGTCCAAAATTATACCTGTGGCCCCATATAGAGCTGCTTCCCGATATTCACTTAAATCTATTAAAAAACAAAAATATTGCACTGATTCTTCTCAAATTTTGTTTATATAAATTTTTTGCAAAATACAAGAGACTTTAGCAAACATGATCAGGATCGGTCCATTTTTGGACCTAGTCCCCATAGCATCCGATATGAACTTTTTCATATCTGCAGCCAAAAAAATTAATAAAAATCCCACTCAAATTTGGTTTTTGCTTATTTTCTATGTCCAGTTAGTTGGGCCTAAGAGATAGGGTTTCTAAACGCATGGTATAGGGTATCGTATAGTCGGTCTAGACCGACTATAATTTTCTTACTTGTTTAGATTCTGAAAGTTTTTCTATATAGAAAAAATTACTCAGATTATCTAGGAAAATACCTCAGATTGTTTCATGGATAAATTCCCTTAAATTCTGAGCGTTTTTCTATAAGAAAAATATTTCAGGTTCCGAGGGTTTTTGTAGCAAATATGCCTATTCTGATGCTATTTCCTCTGCATAACAAAAACAATTTAGTAAACATTCAACATCATATGATTTATGTTTGTTTATTGTGTAGCTTTAGTTGAGTATAAACCATTTGACTATTTGTCCAGTTGTTAGCTTCTGTTTCAGTGAGAATAACCAAACAATTGGTTTTTAAACCTCATATGAATCATGTCTTAAATTTTATTTGTTGCCGTAATTTGCAGAACTGTTAGCTGAGCAACGGCTATTGTTACTAAAGTACAGTACTACATACATGTTTTACAAAACCCCAACATATGTTCATTCTCAAAATAGAAAACAAAATCAAAAAAGAAAACCGTCAGAAGGAAAATAACAAACACAAAGTCATGAGGCTTTGTGAACACACAAAAAAAAAAAGAAAAAAAATCATGTTTAATCCAATGAACACACATAGGTTTATATACTCGTATACACATGTACATAATTCCCATATCAACACAAATTTTAAACTAAAGGTGTATTTTAAAATGTATTTCAGAGCCTTAGTTTAAAAACAGTTTTACTTTGAATACAATTTAAAAAATCAATGCATAATTTAAGCATTTCAAAATAGATTATGTCGGTTACCAACAAGAATTTATATTTTTTACTACAGCTGAATAATTTTAATTGAGTTTTCATGTTCTTTGTCTTTTAATTGATTGCCATGTGTATGTGTATTTATATGTGTGCTTTTACACAGATAATCAGCAATTATTGCATATCTAATAGGATGTTAATTTCTAACCAAATCATTGCAATCTATCTGAATTGTTATATCTCTTAGTCATTTGGTTGTGAAATACCGATTAGCCTTTAAAATGTATTTTTCATACTTTCCCAATTACTTTTCAACTGTTTGAATGAGTTTAGAATTACAGTTGATTGCATAACTGACAGGATGATTGATAGAAAAGACTATGAGCAACACTTTAAAAATTAATTGTTGCTCCAAATGGTGTGTTATTGCTTTTTACTTTCATTTATTGAAAACTGTTTCATCGAAAAAAATTCTATATAAGAAAACTCGTTGATTTTAAACTAATTTGTTGCTTGTTGTAATTTAATTTTTCATATAGAAAAGCCTGAGGCATATTTTCTTAAATGAAAACCCGTTCTTCAACATTTTCTAAAAAAAATAAAAGTTCTTAAATTTTTAGGAAAACTCCTATGGAATTCCTAAAATAATTTTACATTTGGGAAAATGTTGCCTACTTTCAGACATTATAAAATAAAAATTCGTATTTGTAAAAAAGGCTTAGAAAACACTTTATTGAGTTAACAACTTGAACACGTTTTCTAGTCATAAAGAAGAAGAGCAAAAAACAAACTAAAGTGCATTAAAGATACTTGCGGCTGTTGACCAAAAAAAAAAGTAACATATGATACTGACATAATTTTGCTATAAATGTTCTTAAGATAAATTAAAATGAACTTGTACGTTCAAAAAGGAAACTGAAACTTAAGTCATGTTGAGGAAAAGTAGATCATTATTACAACGGTTGATATTTTATGTGCTTAAGGGAAGCACCGGGATTAGAATGCGTGTTTTTTTTTTAATTTTTCATAATTTTGGTTTTGGCCAACTAATTAAATGGAAAGAAAAATTATATATTATTTTTTTTAATTCATATTGAAAAGAATTTTACCAGCTTTCAAAGAAGAAAAAAATGTATTTATAATAATAGTTAATAAAAAAATTCAATAAAGTTAACCCAATTCAATTTCGAAAAATTTGTTTGTTCTTTTGAAACTTAGTTGTAATATGTTTTTCAATTGACTTTCACCACACGATTTAAGTAAAATGAAAAAAAGCTGATAAAAAGGTTGTAAATCGGGTAGCCCCCCTTAGGAAGAAAGAAAATTTCACTAACCAAATAAGTAGTTATTTTCTCCGACAAAATATACTCCTTTATAAGGCATATGCACGACTTTGTTGTTTGAATGAAGTTCATTGTATTTAATTGTTTGTTTCAATATACACATTATCCCATCAGCATCAACATTGTTGACATCGTCGTAATTGTTATGTAAATTATGCAAAATATACTTTGTGGGTGGTAATGTTATTTAAGTTCTTATCATTCGTGTGGCATCTGACATTTTGTTCTTTGCAAATCGTAATTCAGCTGATGTCACAGAAAATTTGAGAGAAAAAAAACTATATCAATTCTTTGCAATAGTTCTAGTCGTATTTTATAATCGATAATACTTAAATGTATACTGTATACTTTAGATTTAATGTTCAAATATCCTGAAAACTATTCTTTAAATTTATAATAATTCACTTACACACTTATATCACAGAAATTAACACTTTGTGAAATATGACAACTATTCCTTCCACATATCTGAGATATTTTTATCACAGAAAAATTATTGCATTATCAAAATTCGAAAAATTTTAACATTTCTAAAATATTTCTCTATAGAAAAATATTAAAATCTGCAAAATTTTCTATAGAAAAATATTTGAAAAATATTAAAATTTTTCTATAGAAAATTTTGCAAATTTTTTAAACATTTCCTATAAAAAAAAAATAAACATTTCTAATTATTTTACCTAAAGAAAAATTTTCTGATATGTATTCAACCATTTCCATGACGGCCACAACATAAGAAAGCTGATCAGAATTTTAAAGACTATCAGGGGTGTCATAGAAACTAATGTTGTCAGAATAGGTTTTGAAAACGACAAGAAAAAATGCTTTGGTATCATGAAAACCAATGTTATCGGTTTTATTTCGAACTGGAATTAATGCCAGTTTTAGATGTCACAAAACCAATAACCAAGCAGCTAGCACAGCCATGGCCAAACTACGGCCCGCGGGACACATAAGGCCCTCCAACATATTTTGTGTGGCCCGCTGTGTATAATAAAAAAAAAAAACAGTTTATATGGGCCGCTTAGTTAATAAAAATTCAAAATATGATGTTCTTTTTTATTTTACAAAATAGAAAAAAAAAATGTTTTTTTTTCCAAAACTTCTAGTACAAAAGCTAGCCTTTTTGTTTTTTCAATATTACGAAACACGGTAAACCCTTTTCAGATGGTGATTTTATAAAAAAATGTGTGGTAGGTGTTTCAAAACTACTAAGTTAAAAATTTGTCCCTTTCAAGGCAAACTGTTACGCGAAGAATTGAGCAAATCAGTGATAATTTAATGAGCAGCTGTCAGAAAAATTATAAAATACAAATAGACCATACTGTGCTATAGCTTTAGACGAGAGCTGCGATATAAAAGATATTGCGCAACTACTGATTTTTGTTCGGTCAATTAATGAGGAATTTGAAATTACACAGGAACTGTGGAAAATAGAACTACCGCTGCAGAACTTTTTAACGAGAGTGAAAAATGTCTTTTGAAATGTAATATTAAATGGGAAAATCTTGCTAATGCGACTTTCGATGGATTCCCAAACTTAACGGGTTCAAATATAGGCCAGATGAAAAGAATTCAAGACAAGATTCACACGATTGATCCAAATAAACTGCTTAAAAATAAAACACGTAACTGGTAAATTTTCTTCGATCAAAAGGTATAAAACATAGATAATTCATATCTTTGCTTGAAGAGCTCGACGCTGACGTCTCAGCCATCTTCGATGGTTAGGCTTTAGTAAAGTTCTGCGACGGGTATGGGATCTTAAAGAAGAAATAATAAACTTTTTATATTACCCGAAAAGGAAGACTTTCCTGAGTTTAGCCTTTTCAGTCGATCTTAAATTTTTGACGTCCTTTGACAAATGATATTAATCGAAGATTTAATTGTTTTCGTATAATTGAAAATGATTTGTCAATTATTCTTATTCCAATTGCTACTAATGTCTAGTGGTTCAAGTGATATTCACCTGGAATTAATTGATTCACAATGTGGTGCGGCTATGCAAGATTTATTTAATCATCAGACGGGCAACTTATCAAATTTTTATCGTCTTCTATCTAAATAAAGAAAAATACTAAAATATTCGAAATTTGGCAAAAAAAAAAAAAAAAATATATGTTTGTTATAATGAACCAAAATATAAGTCTATCGCGATGTAGGACAAGTGATGAACATTTGTATGCGATACTAAGAATTTTGAACAAGTAATTTTGATTCAGATATTGAAAAATTAAGCACTAGTAAACGACTACATTTATTGCATTAAATAAAGATTAGACTATTTTATTGCTGAAAATTTAAATTAACTTTATTTCAGCTTTTAATACATTTTTTTTGGCCCCCGAGCAATTTTCTAATTAGATAATGGCCCGTCAGTTGAAAACTTTGGCCATGGCTGAGCCAGCAGCTGTCATTTTTTATTTGCGCGCTTTTGTTTTTATTTGTTTGCATCGGGATATTTTGTAAAAATGTAAGTAAATTTATTTGTTTATTTATTTTAATATTTACTTCATAATATATATTTTTCGATATATGTTTTTAGTTTTTAGGGGAAAACATAAAAATAGGCCCCAAAATACCATAATCATTGAATTTATGGAAAAATATCCAGACTTAGCAAAAGGGTTTACAAAGTGCGATAAGCCACCAGTGGATGCCCTATGGCGACAACTGGCTGAATCAGTGAACGCTGCAGGTTCACCTCAGTACGACGTAACTAAGTCGAAAGTTTGTCCGGCATTGTTATTGGCCTCAACGAAGAAGTTTTTAAACAATTTTAATGAAACCGTGCACCTAAAAGCACATTACTTACGTATCTTTATTATATTTTATTTTAAATGTTAATTAATGAATTTAATTTAATTAATCTAATGAATGTGAATTAATTTATGAAACCGTGTACCTAAAAGAGGATTACTTACGTGCCTTTATTTTAGTTTTAATGTTAATGAATTTAATTTAATGAATGTGAATTAAAAGATTGGTAATATAAATTTTCTAGAGGTGGTAACTCTGGACTTGAATTGTCAAAAAGCCAAAATAAATTTCTGTGCTTAATATTTACAATAAAATAAAGTTTTCGCTTCAAAATATATAATATACTGACGAAAAAGTGTTTCAATAAACAGTGGAGTGTATATTGTTTTCAAAAACGCTGGAGTACTGCAGCTGGATACATCTTACATCTTACCCTCCTTGCAACTTACAACTGAGGTGCTGTTGTTAACAGTCGAAGTTTCAACAAAGTGCTGAATCAAATATAATCGTGAGTGGGATCGTGTATTTTTACTCTACATACTTTTAAAGTTAGATATCCAATTGGGAGTCTTTAAAAATATATCTAAAATATTAGTTTGTTGGCTGTGTACCATTGATGATTGATACTTTGTTGTTGTTATCTGCGGTATAAATCTATATCAGCTGTTTATTTTCAATAAGGTAAAAAGTACTACCAAACGCCACTGCATTCAAAAACTCGCCTTAAGGTATGCTATAAAAAGCAGACGCAGGATCATTGTCATATTGTATAGCAGTTGCACATGGTTTGAGCCACCACTTATATATAACGTAATTATGCAGAGAACCCCAAACAAAAATATTCAAAGCTCTAAAAGGAAAATAGTAGAACTATCATCACCGGATAACACAGAAGCTGTCAATACAAATAACACAAACATGAATATAAATGATATAGTAAAACTTATCAAAGATACTATTAACTCAAATTTAGATGATAAACTCGATAACTTACCTACAAAATCAGATCTGGAAGAAATAAAGAATGAAATAAGTTCGGAAATTAACATCCTACGCATTGAAAACAAAACACTGAAAGAGGAAATTAGTAAGATTAAAAAAGAAAACGAAGAAAACAAAAAGGATATACAATGGTTGCAAAACCAAGTAACATCCAACAACCTATTAATAAAGGGATTGTCTGCAAACAAAGAACCCCTAGAAGAGGTACACAAATTATTTAATGAAAAATTAAAAATCAACCCAAATATACAAACAGTGCGGAAAATATATGAAAAAAATGGCAAAATGACTGTTGTAGTGACACTTGGTTCACAGGCAGAAATTCTAAAAGTTTTTAAGAATACTGGAAGGTTAGCTGGATCTTTCATCTCAGTAGAAAGAGACCTAATACCAAAAAAACAGCAGCACAAAAAAGCATTACTTCTGCTCAAGAAAAAAATTATAGGCGTTAGCAAGGAGCACAAAGTCATAGTAAGAGACGACAGACTCAAAATCAAAGGTACATGGTTTAAATGGAACAACGAAAATGAATTAGTGGCAGGCAATGTAAAGGGAGAAACGGCGTTGACACGTATTTATGGAGAGGCAATTCAACTCATAAATCTAAACTATGAGGAGATAATCCAAGAGTTGGATACAAAAAACTAAATGGTGGCTATCGGAAACGGAATGGATATTCATGTATAGATTTAAATAATGAAAAAAATAAAAATCAATTTTATAACAGCTCAATAATATCATATAATATTGTACAATCTAATCGCATCTATAGAAATGTTAATGAAAATAATAATAACTTTTCTTTAAATATTTTATCATACAATTGTCACGGATTAGAAAATAAAATTTTATTTAATGATTTTTTCCAGTATGTAAAAAGTTTTGATATATTTATATTATTAGAAACGCATATTACTGAAGAAAAGGTAGAAAGATTTAAAAAATATTTCAATGGTTTTGATACATATTGGAGAACAGCAATAAAAAATAATACATTTGGAAGAGGTATAGCAGGGTATGTCTATGGAGTCAAACAAGATCTACGAAAACAGAATATTTTACATGAGTTTAGAAAAATAGATAGCATAGATTTGATAGTAATCAAAACTGCTAAGAAAGTGATAAATATATTGCCATTATATCTCCGGACAGCAACATGGAACGAAGATTTTGAAGCAACGAGAAGTTTTTTAATAAATAAAGATTTAGAAAGCCTTGTTGTAATAGGAGATCTAAATGTGCGAATAGGAAATTTACAACAACCCCTGGATGAATTCTTTATGTCAAAATTTAAAGCTGGCTTGTACACAAGAACGTCACAAGATGCGGTTATAAATTCAAAGGGTAAAATGTTTTTTGAGTTCTGCCAAGATTTTGGATTACATGTTGTAAATGGATGTACAAAAGGAGACGAAATAGGCAATTTTACTTTTGTGAGTGCTGTTGGCGAATCAGTAAATGATATATGTGCATTAGCAAACGATAATTTGGAGTTGATTGAAACGTTCAAGGTAGATACCAAAGTGTGGTCTGACCACATGCCAATAGTTTTAACTTTAAAGGTTACTGGCTCAAATTTTGAAAATCGAATGAAGTTGCTGCCAAAATTAATATGGAATGAGAGAAAAAAGGATGAATACAGAGAAAAACTTAACCAACAATTAAATATTCGTAAGCAGCAAACAACAGTATTAAATCTACAAGAAATCACAGAAGTTATAAAAGCTGCAAATCCAATTTGTATTTATAATAGAATCCAAATTAAGAAGGAAAATAAATGGTTTAATTTTAGATGTCATAATGCCAGAGAAAAATCTTTCAACGCATTAAATTTGTATCGGCAAGAACCTACAAGAATTAACAAAGATAAATATCTATTGGAAAACAAAAAATATAAAGAAGTGTGTGAAAGGACTAAAGTTGAATACTACAAAAGCTTAGAAAATAAAATTAATTTAGTAAAAATCAATAAAGATTGGTGGAACATTTTGAAGGAAATTAAAGGTACAGAGCATCAATATAACCCTGAAATAGATGCTCACGTATTTAAAAATTATTTTTATAATCTACTGAATCCTCCATCCGTATCGAATGATATTGTGTATGCGTCAAATTTTTATAGCGATGATGATTTGGATCGACCAATAAATGCATTAGAAATAAGAAATGTAATGGCCAAGGCAAAATATAACAAGGCTCCTGGAGAGGACCGAGTAAGTTACGAATTTTTTAAAAATGCTAGTGATGGTGTTATAGAAGAACTTACAAATGCATACAATATTATATTTGAAACAGCAAAATTAGATGAAAAGTTCAGTACAAGTATAATCTTTCCCATTTATAAAAAAGGCGATAAGGCTATTCCTAGTAACTATCGTGGTATATCATTTATGAATTCCATCGCAAAAATTTTTATGGGTATCTTAAATAAAAGAATAAATCTCTGGCTAACAAAACACAATATTATTTCAGAATATCAAGCAGGATTTAGAGAAGGATATTCAACGGTAGATAACTTGTATAATTTAGCAGCAATTGCACACCTGAAATACAAGGAAAATAAAAAACTATACGCATTTTTTGTCGACTTCAAAGCTGCATTTGACAAAGTTTCCAGAAAATCGTTATTTTATAAATTACAAAGTATTGGTATATCTACAAAGATGAATAGAATGATTGAAAGTATCTACGGCACAACTAAATTCACAGTCTGGAACGGAGAAAATTTGTCAGATGAGTTTTACACTGGCTCTGGTGTGAAACAGGGTTGTTTGCTTTCTCCAACGCTGTTTTCAATATACCTAAATGACTTGCATGAGCATTTAGGAGGAGGAGTGACAGTAGGCTCCATAACTATACGACTGTTAATGTATGCAGATGATATAGTTATTCTAGCAGATGAAATACCTAAAATGCAAACTATGATACACAGACTTGAAACTTACTGCAAAATGTGGAACCTCGAAGTAAATTTGAGCAAGTCTGAAATGATGATATTCAGAAAGGGAGGAAGAGTTTCGAACCAAGAAAAATGGTTATTTAACGGAGAACTCATTAAAATTTCTAATGAATTTACATACTTAGGAGTAACTTTATCACCAAAAATGTCCTTTAAAAAACACATAGAAAAAAGAAACATATCGGCAAAAAATAGCATAAATGCTACATGGAAAGAGTTTTTAACAAAAAAAGAGATTGGTCTGGATGCTAAATGGAATCTTTTCAAAGCAGTGTGTCGCGCTATTCAGTCGTATGGGGCGCAAATATGGGGTTTTTATCTATTTGAAGAAGTTGATAAACTCCAACGGTATTTTCTAAAAAAGATTTTGAGGCTACCAACTTTTACACCTACATATATACTGCTTCTTGAAACTGGTATCGAAAACAATCATATATATACTTTGGATTTACACCTTCGCTACATTATAAAAACGTTATTTGATTTTAAAGTAAACCGACTACCAAATCAGCTCACAAAATTAATTATAGAAAAAGAAGCATATTGGTATAATGACATCAAAATGTTAACCAGAAATGTAAACACATTATGTATTTCAGAATGTTACACTAGAGGACACTGGGAACGCTTAAGGGCCGATATTATAACTGGCATAAACAGAAAAGAGATGGAAATTAATAGAGAGAAGGCAGCAGCAACAGAACGTTTTTACTCTAAACTTAATTTTAGAGAGCAACAAACTTATTTTGAAATAAATAACATAAGTGCCATAAGCGTTATCTTTAAAGCAAGGTGTGAACTAGTGGAACTAAATGGAACAAGATTTCAACATCAAAGATCGCGTATCTGTTCATTATGTAATCTGAACGAAACTGAAAATATTCTTCATTTTATCGGCAAATGCCCAATTCTTCGCCACATAAGGTACCGGTACTTCAAAAAGACTACCCTGACAGAAACTGAATTAATTAATATTCTCAATGATGCTAAAAACTACTTTAATGAAATATCTCGTTATGTTATAGATGCGATAGGTTATAGAAAAGATCTAATTTTGGAATTTAATTATTAATTGTTATAAAATATGAAACACTATTTTAAATATAGCTTAATATTATTTATCTTTATCCGACTGACGACAAATAGTCATAGTCGTATGTTCTAATGCTAGTCATATTCCTTAAAGGAAAAAAATTGTAATACAAAATTGAAATTAAAATAAAGAACAAATTAACTAACTAACTAACTATAAATTTTCTATAAATTTTGTATTTAAAGTTTTTTATTTTGTTATAAACTGTTAGCTATTTCATCCCTTATTTTCCGAGCTTCACTTTGTTGTGAAGTTGACGGTGACGTTGGGTGGTAAATGTATGTAACTTTCTGTGTATTCCAAATTGTAGGTTCTATAGATGTTGTGTAAAGCGGAGCACACATTTATAATTTTCACCACTTTTTCTGGCTGATAAAACAATGTGCTCATTAAGCAACGAAATCGGTTTTTTAAAACTCCAATAGTTCGCTCAATAATATTTCGAGCAGAATAATGAGCCATATTGAATTTATATTCTATGGAGTTATAGCGCGGAACCCTGTACGGTGTCAACAAAAAGGGTTCGATTCCATATCCACAATCTCCTAGAAGCTTCGATGTTCGGTCGACCGACTCATATATCCTAATAAAATGTTGCCTGGTGCTACAAATATTCCACACAAATACGTCATGGTTAGAGCCAGGATAACGTGCATCCACCGCACAAATTTTAATTTCACCATTACAAATCTGAGTATTGACAACTATGAATTAGTTTAATTGGAAAATATAAAATTAAAATTAATTTTTACTTACAATCATGGCGTTTATACTATAATACCCTTTTCGATTAAAGTATAAATGCTCGTTAATACTAGGCTTTATAATTTGTACGTGTATCCCGTCAATGCACCTAATGATAGATCTGCGTTTTTCATTGCTGTCCATTTCCAGTTGGACCCACTGAGGACAAATGAACCGCTCCATAACATTGAGCACATCACTTAAAATTGTTGATACTGTGCTTCTACCTATACTTATACTTGAATCGTTCCAGACTGATCTCTGATAAGATCCTTCCGCTAAAAACCGTAACGAAGAAGCAAGTTGCACAATAGCAAGTATTTTAGAACGGGACAAATGCCCTTTAATAGTATCAAGTACCATATGAAATGCATCTTTGTTTTACCTATAATTAGCTACAAATCTGCAAGGCAGCTTTAAATATAAGCGCAAAATAAAGAAAAATGAACTTACGCTGTCTCCGGCAGCTCAAGTGGATTGTTGCAGTCTCTGAGAATTTTTCTCGGCACCTTTTCTGAGCGCTCTTCTTCCAATAACAAAAATGCTATTTATAGTCACTTATTCCTATTTTTTTAAATTATTTAATAAAATACAATTTTATTGAAATTTAAATAAAAACAATACAGTTCTTTTCATTTTTCTGCACAAAAGTAAAATAAAAATTGTAAACAACTAAACTTTTGTAAGCAACAGCTGATTCGAACATTGGTTTTATTTACATTCGAAATCCACGAAACCAACTTGGTTTCATGGCACCAAATGAAACCAACATTGGTTTGCAAAAATGACAATTAGCAAAACCGACATGGTTTCTATGACACCCCTGTATATCCATTAAAATCAATATCTATAAACATCAAAATCAATTTTATTAAATGTTATGAAAATTGTGGCCAGAGTTTTGACTGCATTTTCGAATTTAAAGATCTGAAGCTTCAATCTGATAAGTTACTCGTAGTCAACACCGAAAATTAAAAAATTATTTAAAAAATTAAGTTCTAAAAAACGATTTTACTACCATATAAATGCGCTCCTGTTTCTTAATATGGCTACCTCATTCTTCGGATATAAATATTGGTCACGTTACTGATAAAAGACTAGAAAACCTTAACTTTCTCAATCATTTCTGCCTCTATTTTGACTTGTTAAAGGTTGTTCATAAAAGAAGAGTATAATTTAACATTTTTAATATCACTACTTATCACTGCTTTGATTATTAAAAAATCAGAGAATCTTTAAAGAGTTATAATTTTTAAATGCTTAAGGTGCGTTCAGACTACGCAAATATTTGACCAAATAAACGTAAGCCCTAAATAATGTATAATTTTCCTTGTATAATTTTCATTAAGTTATACAATATATGATATAGAATATAGTTAAATATATTAAATATTACTAATGTAATAAAACATAACTTAATTTTGTCTCTTATATATCATGTAAGATTGAATAAAACTTTCATAAAATTAGGGGTTACGTTTATTTGGTCGAATATTTGCGTAGTCTGAACGCACCTTTAGAAATTTATTGGTTGGAATGGATGATAAAAATGCACCGATTTTTTTTTTAAAAGCTTAAATATTTAGCAAATATATGTTTTGCTTCAGAACTTAACTACACTACCACTTTGATGATAGAAGAAAAAAAATTCTCAGTTTGAAGTAGGTACTTTTTTGTAGAGCATTTCTTTCATGACTTAAGTATGTACAAGTAATATTTAAATTGTTAACTTGCACAACAAAATACTCGTAGTTTAATGGTAAATAAAAGTCTAGTAAATTTTTCAGATCTAGTGTTTGTTTTTATGTATATGAAGGTATTTTACAGTTGTTGTTTTCTTTAGAATAGCCATAGAGAATATTTTGAAATGTTAAAATATAGTTCAGTCCTACTAAACTATTAATAGAAGGTCAAGGTAGTCGCAAAAGTGTTATTGTAGTACTTTGGAAAAAAAATGCAAAGTTACTGTGTGTTTATTTTGTTACAGAAAAAGAAATAAAAGTTTTTAAAAGTGGATTGTGCAATAAGAAAAGTAAAGGAAACTTTATTTCGAATGTCTAAAAGTAATAGATTGGCCTGGTAACGGAAACCAGCGAAAGCAAAAGTGTTACAAAAAGTTTAATTTATAAGACTTAAAAAATCAGTAAGTATGAATGTATTTTATATATTTTTCTACTTGCTGCAATGTATTTTTGTAACGCTACTCGGTCTGATAACAATTTGGTTTAGTTAATGTAGGTACTTTTTTTATTCTTTCGTTAAAAGACGCCTTAAATTTATCCGTGTCAATTAATATCATGATGAATCCTTTTTTTTCAATGGGTTGTATAGTTTTTCTTATTTTGAACTAATTTTAAATCCATATAAAAAAATTATGTTTATAACAAAAAAAAAAAAAAAAAATGTAAAAAAAAATTATATCCAGAAAGGAGCAAAAGTACTTTTAACCCTTTCGCGACGGCTGGTACATATGTGTGCCACTTGAAGTTCAAACATCAGTAAAAGTTTTAAATTACATGTTGCTGATTTGTTGTGGGTACCTTATCACATTTTAAGGGTTTCTGCATGCATTTCAAAAAGTTCCGTTATGTTGTTTTGACTTTTCTGTTTACAAATCTGTTTTTATTAAGTTGGGAATGAGCCAAAGTGAACTACGCGTTTTATTTTTTTTAAGTTTTTGAGAGATTTTTGTTGATAGAAGCTCCGAAAACACTCTGAATAAAACCAATTGAGGTTTTTACAATTGTGGAAGGTAAGAAATTTGTAAAAAATGTGATCTGTGTTTTTTTTTTTAATATATCGTTCATATATGTACCATTCGGCCGGTATGGTGGTACACATATGAGCTAGTCGTCCATGTGATTCCACGTTTTGAATAAATATTGTTATTTTCCTAGCAATGGATCCTGAAGATATACGAAAAATAATTAGTTATTTATAGTTAGATATAGTTAGATATAGTAAGATATAGATATACGAAAAATTTTTAACATGAAGCTGATAGTGGTAGCGACATCGACGATTTTTCTATAGGAAGTTCTGAAGAGTTTGTATCAAGTGGTGTCTCTAGCTCCAGCGACAGCGAAGATTCAGCAGACGGCATAGAGAATAAGGTGAAGGAGGCTGCCAAGAAAGTAGTAAGTTGTGAAGAGATTTTACCAAGTGGTGTCTCTAGGTAATAAGGTGAAGGAGGCTGCCGAGAAAGTACTTGTCTGTAATGAGCCTGGTAGCGATAACTACATTTGGAGTACTCCTGACGAGGAGTTCTTACCTAAAAGAAGTGTTCACAATCTTCGAGACTGCACAATAGCAAACCACATAACTTACAATTCGTCAATAATTGAAATTTTTGTTAAACTAATACCAAGATCAGTTTATATATATATATATATACCCCAATGTACGAATGAACGTATCAACATTTTTTCAATAAAATAAAAAATTAAAATATATAATTGTTTTACTGGTTGGTACGGTTGGTTTTTATGTGTACCACTTATCATCCCGGGTGGTACAACGGTTTACCACCACCCCCCGAGCCACCCTATTATTGTTTTTCACATTTTCACTTGCCAAGGGTTAAATTGTACTGAAGTTGTTGGAAAGTAGAATTTTAAAAATAGTTTAAAAGTATTTTGAACTGTTTGTGGCTGTTTGTTCTTGTTTAGAGTAAACGAAAAACTACAAAATAATTGTTGAAAAAGTAATTTTTTGGCATTTACAAAGTTTATATTTATTTTTTTTTTATTTTTTTTTTTTTTTAATAATAATAGAACAACATATATTAAAGATTTTGCGCATATAAACTAAAATGACATAAATTTATTAGCAATTCAAAAATTTGCTCTTAATATGCTTCCAATGGCTGACACAATTAACATTCAAAAAATTATTTATAAAATATCACAAAAAATATTATAAACCGTTGAAATATGTGTACATTACATTTTATTATAGACATCCGTAGAAAAAGAAAGTCGGAAGACGTAGTCGTAGAAAAAGACGTAGTCATAGAAAAAGCCGCAGTCATAGAAAAATACTTAGTCATAGAAAAAGACGTTTTTGGAGGAAAAAGACGAAGTTATCAAGGTTCAGAAAAAAAAACGCATGAACACACAATGTTCTGTTCTAAAGCAGCCAACACATATTTTTAGTTTCATATCAATTATGTGTGTTTCTAAATTTTGTACGGTGCCGACCACGAAATAGTGATGTGCTTCTGTCCATCTGTCCGTCCGTCCGTATATCTGTTGAATTCACAAAATAGACCATTTACCTTGGTAAAATTAGGATAATATTGTCTGTCGTTATTTCGAACAGGTTGATATTTAAAATGGGGTAAATCGGACATCATTGTGCCAAGGTATGGCCTAATATTAGAGACACCTCTAAAAAATTCTAAAAATTCAGTGTTTTTGTTGTAATAATTTAGTATTAAGTTTATCAAATTGTTTATGTTTGCTGTTATAGTGCAATAATTAATGTAAACATAAAATCCAGATGGAGGGTATCGAAGATTCGGTATAGCCGAATTTAACAGTCTTACTTGTTATTTTAAATCTGACGGGATTAGTGAGCGTGGCATCTCTCGCGATAGGTGTATTGGGCAAGAGGTTGTGACACATGACATACAAACACACAATGTTCTGTTCTAAAGCAGCCAACACATATTTTTATTTTCATATCAATTATGTGTGTTTCAAAATTTTGTACGGTGCCGAACACATCATGACTGTGTTTCGTTTTAATATTTCGCTATCTACACGAACACTTTTTTATCACGTATTTTTTGTGTCGAACACACATAAACCACACAGATTCGAGTGTAGATTTATTTTAAGTTCGTGTTCTGGTACGAGTACTGCGAAAAAACAGAACATGAACAAAAAACAGGTTCGATTTCAGTTATATTTTAAGTTATATATTAAAAATATATATTAATATATATAATATATATTATTTACTGAACTCGAACCTGTTTATTGTTCATGTTTTTTTTTTTGCAGTACACGAGCCAGAACACGAATTAAAAATATAACTGAAATCGAAACTGTTTTTGTTGAGAGAAAAAGGCGTAGTTTAAGACAAAATTATCGTCTAAGAAATAAGAGTTAGTCATAGAAAGAGAATTAGTTTAATAAAATGAACAAGTTTTAAGAAAAATAGTCTTTGAAAAATATATTAGTCTTAGATAAAGACGTAGTCTTATTATTAGCTATTATACATAGCTCTCAAAAAGAAATCTTAGAAAAATCAATTTTTTTGCAAAAAAAAAAAACATAACCTTAGAAATAGACGTAGTCTTTAAAAAAGACACAATCTTAGGAAAAACGTAGTCCAAGTTAAATACGAGTGTAGCCTTGGAAAATGGAAGTGTCTTGAAAAACGAAGTCCCATAAAAAATATTTGAAAAACAGTTTAAGAAAAAAAAATTTTCTTAGAAAACTAATTAGCCCTACAAAAAAATTGGCCTTAGAAAAAACGTAGTCATCGAATAATATATTAATCATAGAAAAGATACTATGTAGTATTGCTATTATTAACTATTATTTACTCAACAAAAACTGAATTGGAAATTAAAAATCAACGTAGTCTTAGAAAGACATAGCAAAAATATTATATTCACAAAATACGTAGTTTAAGCAAAAACCTAGCTCTCAAAAAATGAAAAAAATATTTTTTAGCAAAATACATAATCTAAGGAAAATACGTAGTGTTAGAAAAAGACGTAGTTTTAGCTATAGATAAAGGAGTGGGACATTTTCGCGGTCATAGAGTCAGGGTGAAAGTACTAAACCTCCAAAGGGTTTGGCTTTCTCAGGCCAAACTCTTTTTATGACCCTTTTCTTATCTGAATATTTATTTGCTTAGGTTTTCATGTATAACTCAAGAACCATTGATGATTTCTCATTTTAGTCTTCAGCAAATCAAGCTGTACAAATTTTATCGAATGAAATCTTCAAAAAAAAAAAAATGTTATTTTCCCCTATACTGGCCAGATACATTCACCCTGACTATAAAGATTCGCAAATTAATTTAACTATGCATTTGTAGGACTGTTGAGCATGTTTTGGATTTTCCGTATATAAAAAAAAAATCACTTAAACGTTCTGAAAAATAAACTAAAGTGAACATTAAACAAGTTATCATAATTGAAAATTCAAACATAAAAGTTTTTTAAGCCGTTTTTAATTGAAAGTTTCCCAGGAATAAGACAGTTTTAAAAGAAATGTAATTTTTATATTTTTTTCCATTGCTCAAAATAGTACTTTTAATGAACTAAAGAAAGCAAAAACAATAATGAGGAAGCGGAATTAAAAGAGGATGGATGTCAACTTCCTAGTAAAATATTACATAACAAACTCATTATGATTTTGAAATAAATATCTAATTAAATTGAAATAAATATCTAATTAAAATATCTTGAGTCTTATTTTTTATTATAAACCTAAAAGTATACTTTAAAAATCTTGTTTAAAATTAATTAATTTTATAAAGACACGAACGAAAATCTTATCACACTAAAAGGAAAAGTCAAACACCAACTGTCCTTGTTGTAAAGTTTGAAGTTTCCTAACAAACGATTCAAGTATATTTTTTGGCATACAGTTTGTTTTATGTGCTAAAACAAAGCAAAATAAGATAAGATGCCATGGAAAGTAAATGAAACCAAGAATCATATCCCACTTGTGAGCTAAATTTCATGGTATTTGATTTCAACAAAATATTACTCAAGTGAAAGGCGTTAATGATTGTTTGGCTATTTCAATTAAATATTTACAATATAGTTGTTTAAAGATTTGAGAAGAGAATTAAGTGTTAAGAAACTTATAACTTATTTAAAAGTGTTTTTTTTTTTATAATTCATAAAATTTATTAATATAAAAAATATATATAAATAATAATTTTCCAAGTCAAATTCTCAGGTCTTATAACATGTAGTCTTAAAAAAATATGCAGTCTTATAAAAAACGTAGTCTTAGAAAAAGACGTAGTCATAGAAGAAGACGAAGTGTTAGCGAGAAAGAACTTTAGAAAAGGTAGTAGTTTTAGAAAATAACGTAGTCTTAGAAAAAGACATAATACTCGAAAAAATACGTAGTTTTAAAAATAGTCTTAGAAAAGCCGAAGTTTTTATAAAAGATATAGTTTTTGAAAAATATGTATTCTTAGGAAAGACGTAGTCTTATAAGATAAGATATAATATAGAAATAGAAATAGCCTTAGATGAAGTCGTAGTCTTAGGAAAGCTGTAGTCTTATAAAAGCAGTAGTCTTAGAAAAGACGTAATTTTAGAAAAGAGATAGTTTTTGAAACATACGTTGTCTTAGAAAAGATGTAGTCTTTGAAAAGTGCGTAGTGTTAGAAATAGACCTGGTCTTAAAATAAGACGTAGTCTTAGAAAAGGACATAAACATGGAAAATAAATTTAATCTCACAATACTGAAGTCCAAGAAATATAAAAAAATAGCTTAAAGCATTTTCTGTGGGTTTTTTTTTTTTTTTTTTTTTTTTTTTTTTTTTTTTTTTTTTTTGCAAACATAAATCTACTTTACCATTATTTCATTCATTTTAAACACATGTCATATATTTCGTATGAAAGTCTCCATTTTTTTTTTTTTTTTGTGCTTGTGACGTGAGTTTATGGTTTTTATAAATATACTCACATACATAAATTCATATTTTACATGACACTTTAGACTGTAGTGTTGTTATAAATTGTACAAATACAATGTTAGAAAACACATGTTAGAATGACTATATGCGTGACTTACTAACATTATGACAAAAAGTGAAGAAGAAATAGCACGCTATACATATATTTATACAGTTATATAAAGGTAAATGCCAACAAGTTGTAGTGGTATTGGTGAAAAGACACCTTATTGGTGTTGTTGTAAACAAGAATAGCAACAACAAAAAATAGAAGAAAAAACTTAAAATACCTGAAAACTTGAAAAGCTTTTTAGCACTAACACAAATAGATTAGTAAGCCAAAAACAACAACAAAAATAGCAGCATAAAATACCCCAATAGTTTAATGCTTGAAGTATAAAAAATGAACAAGGTCAGCCAGTATTTAAAGATACACTTTTAGGCGGATTAACCTCAAACAGTTGAGAACGTAATACTTTTTTTTAATCAACCAAAAAAACTACTATTTATTTAAAACCTTTTGACACAGTGACCGCTTTAGGTTGGTTGATATTACTATACTACTCTTTTATAAATGTAGCAAGGCGTTTTGTTTTTTTGAGTTTTAGTTAGTCAATGTACTGGTATCATCATCAAAAATAGTATATTAGTTTAATATGTTATTAAAAATTGTTTTTGGTTACCTAAGGGATTTTAAAAAGAAATTATGGTATACTCTAAGGCATAGACAAATATTTAATTAAACACGTACGTTAATTTGAATTATAGAAACCGAAAAAAATGTATTGATTGAATTTATTTTCTCCGACAACTTTTACTTTGGTTGTAACTTTATATGCGACACTGATTCCGCAATAAATGGGGATAATAACATAGGATTAAGTCTCCACTTTTTCTTCACAGTTTCAAGATCTAAGGAAACGGATCGGCGGAAAAAGATTTGCCTCGAACGATGGAATCTTCGCCTGTCAAACAAATTAAAAATATTATGAAGTAAAGTAAGACTTTGTTGGGAAATAAAACGCTTTTTGTCGAAAACTCGTTCATTCAAAAAGTCACATACTTAACCCTAGAACACACTTCCGGGTACAAATGTATCCACTAGCAACTTTGCAGTGCTGTAACTCAGGAACGGCTTAATTTAGGGCATAGAGATTTCGGATAATATAATTTCTAATCTTTTAAAGGTTATTTGATCCAATTCGGATCCGAGCTTCCAAAGTCGACACCTGCGTAAACACACGCCCGGGATACGTTTGTACCTATTAGCATATTTTGGCTTTTTCTAATGTTTGAATGGTCCAATTTCATAATTTTTTAAATGCGTATATTAATATTTTACAAACGTGTTAGTTTTTGTTTCATGCAAATATTCTACCTGGTTCAAGAGATATAGACAAAAAAGGTTACGGGCATGGGCTAGCCAAATGTTGCAAAAACAACCCTTGGAAAATCCAAATACTAGAAAAACTGGTTTTTCACTTGAATTTGGTACCTATAATAGTTGCCTGCATGCACTCTTTTGCTTATATCTTTTGAAACAGGTAGAATATTTGAACGCTTTAAACGTTGAAATGCTTATTTCATGTTAGACTACACATTTAACAAAAAATTGTTTTATATTCATCAGAAATATGAAAAAAAAAATGTGTTCTCGAAGAAAAAGTTGGATATGCATCGTACGGTTAATGATGAAAATTTTTATAGTCTATGTTACAATGTTAAAGTTACAATGTACTCATGAAAACTTTTCATATATTTAAAAGAATATTGCCTACTTTTAGGCATTAGCTAAGAGAAGGCCCTGAAATCAATTTATTTTTTATCTTTAAAAGTATGGCCTATTTAAAGGCTTTTATGGTCGATTTAAATTAATTAAAATTAATGGTTTATTAACGGTCAGTTTAACCTTGCTTTTCATTTACAGCGTCATAAAAATATTAATATTTTAAAATAATAGCAGAATATGCAAAATTCCGCTAGCATTAAATGACAGAATAATTAATGTTTATTTTTTTTAAGCCAATTGCGTGTTTAATACATTCTCATACGTACATATACATATCTATTAGTCATATGATTTATTCGCATAACCGTACATGCAATTGTACTATAATATTTTAATTTTAAAGCCCGTAAATATGCCGTTAAAAATAAATTTATAGAATTAGATACTGCATGTCTTGAAAACTTTTAACTTAAAACTTTCTTAACTAATTTTTTCTTTTAAATAAATTTAAATATTTGCAATCCGCTTAAAAAGTAACTGAAACCTTTAAATTATTCAAAATATCGTTCTTTTATGATTCATAAATATCGAAAATTTGACGCATGAAAAAATGTTCATAAGGAGTCTGAAAAATTTTTCGTTAAGTAGTTTATAAAAGGAATGAAAAATATGATAATTTATGATTGGTAAATGAAAAGCAGCAGGAGTCTTTAAAGAGCCATCAATTCTTGATAAATCATATGGTATTGTAGCCTACTTTTAGGGTATTCGAAAAAATTTTATTATATTTCAATTTCTTATATATATTTATTAGGGCGGGTCGATTTGTAGAGAGGCAAAAAATCGCTCAAGTGACAAGGAAAATCATATTCTAGGGATCAAAGGAACCATACCCCTAAAACGAATTCTGATGTCCCGACTTTTGACCTGTCTGTCTGTCTGCCATGGGGCAACCCCATTCCCCCTTATGCAATTGATCTGAAACTTGGCCCATAGTCTTGTTGTGACTACAGATTAATTTTGGGGTAGTCACGCATAGTCACGGAGTGATCTAAAAGTTATTTACCCTCATCCGATCGATCTGAAACTTGGTCCATACACTTGCTGTGAAAAAAGATTAACTTTGACATAGTCACGCACAGTCACGGAGCGATGAAAAACCAACTTCCCTGAAGAAGATATTATTGCTGCAACAGTCAAATTTTTGAACATAAAAAGGATGTTTATTTGGTATAGTAACCAAATGCGGTTTAATTTACATCATAAGCGATGTACCTATTGAATAATTTAACTAATGAAACAGTTCAGGTATATACAATGTTAAAAAATCAAATGGATCCGGTATATTTTATACAACTGATTTTTCTTTCCTAAAATTCGTTAGGGATTTCCCCTTTAAGAATGAATAACATTTTTTCAATAATTTTATTGCTGCGGTTTGATTTGGATTTGATGTACCCTGGGCTGACGGTCTGTGGTATTAACTTGTGTACGCAGAGGTGATACTCTACGAAAATGGCTTCCAGGTTAATGCCACAACCGCCTCCTCCTTTTAAAACATAGCAAGTCTCAAGGTGCGCTTGAAATTCACCATTTGGTTGGTGGTGCAGGCTCGGATGACTCTCCCGAGTAACGCGGTTCTGGCACTGGCATGGGATCTCATAAGGGTCTCATGTCAACCCACTGCATGGCCTCCTTGCTTGCATAGATAACCATGGGATCTTGGCGCGACTGCACATCGAATGGAGATAGCGGCCTTGAGTTTGGACCAACAGACATGAATAGCAACAACAACAATAACAATAGTAACAATCATAACAAGGAGAAAGAAAAGATGGAAGATAAGACGAGAGAAAGAACTAAGAGTATAGAAAGTCCATTCAAAAGGAGTTCTATCATAATGAGATCACCACCTGTAAACGTGGAAGCTACTGGTAACAATAGTTTGAATAAGCTCGGAAGGAAAATATCGCAATTGGTAGAATTTCTTAGAACACGTGCGAACATCCATAAGGATATTCACTCGATGTCACTTGAGATACAGTCGTTATTTATGCAAGTATCTGACGAGTAAAACAGTTCAGCTGGTAACTGCCAAGAGAACCAACTAGTGAGTAAGGAAACCCAGACGGAAGGGTGGCCTTACTGACATGTTTTATTTCATAATCAGTTTTTCCTACGAAGTTTATATTGTGCAAACAAAATATTTTATTTTATATTTTTTATACCCTTCACATCACAGTGCATCGGGGATATATCAGTTTGTAACGCATCGAAAAATTCATTTGCGAGCGCATAAAGTTATATATATATCCGTCCACCTGTTTGTTGAAATCACGCTCATTCACAAAAAAACCATTTACATGGGTAAAGTTATTATAATATTGTTTGTTATTATTTCGAGCAGGTTGTTATTGAAAATGGGGTAAATCGGGGATCTTTGTAAAAAGATATATCCAAAAATATTAAGACACCTCTACAAAATGTTAAAAATTCAGTGTGGTTGTTGTAATAATTTAGTATTAAGGGCAACATATAGCTGCCCCTGAGAAGAACATGGATTTTAAAAATTAAATCCGGCAACACTTAACGATTGGCCTTGAATTTAGAATACCATTGACAGCTTTCATTTTATTGAGTTTTGATTTCGCCCATTTTTGATTATGAAGATTTTTGTTTTTCGCGATTTTTGGTTTTGGCGCTTTATGATTTGACAATTTTTGATTTGGCGGTTTTTGATTAGCGATTTTTGACTAATCACATTGATAACACGAGGCAACAAAATTTAACTTTTTTAATTTTTCTCCATCAGCTCGCATTTTTAAGTTACAGATACTAATAGTATTTTTCACTTTTTTTAATTTTTTTTTTTCAAAACTTCAACGATATCTCTGAAACTACTGGGCAAATTTAAAACCAGTGTAAGCACGGTTTAAAAATAATATTGTTGACGAGTTTTGGATTTTTTTTAACTGAATATGGTGAACCGTTGATAAGTTATTCCAATATATGTAGTGGAATTGCTTTAATTTTGGACATAACGGTATATCGGGAAGAGTCGAGCTGATAGAAAAAACCACGCCCATTACTCGAATCTCGCCCATTTTTTTTATCTGACTACTCACATTAATATCTGCTGGACTCGTACAAAGTGTCAAGTGAGTACTTAATACAACTCACATTAATAATAGATGACCTCAGACAAAGTTGCAAATCTGTCTATGAATTATAACTTTGTATGGGAGGTGCCACGCCCACTTATCCGATCCGGCCTATTTTTGGCATAGCTACTAATAGTAATAATAGGTGACATCACACAAATTTGCAAAATTCTCTCTGTCATAGCACTATATATATATGCTATTAAAAGTTCACTTTATATGGGAGTTGCCACGCCCACTAAAAATATCAAAAAAATTTATAGCCATTCTAACTATTGGATCCGACATTTTCAAAATCAGATGAGTAGTTACGGAGATTACCTACTACAAACAAACATTACCTCTTTATTATATTAGTATAGATTGCAAAAATGTTGGCAACCCCATTATTTTTCTAAAATCTATTTTGCTATTTTGAATTAAATAAATGCAATCCTATTTGATAAATTGAACTTTAAAAGAAGTACTGTTTTATAAATAAAAGAGAGCTGGAGTGATTTGAAAAATGTTTAGATAGGAATTAACAATTGAGGAACGAAAAATAACAATAAATAGGCATGAAATGGGAAAGTCTTACTCCGCGATTTCTAACATAATAATAAAAAGAAGCAAACCATACAAAAAATCATAAACCGCTATAAAAAAAGGAAAAGAATGAAAAAAATAAACCACGAAAAGAATGTCCCACAATGTTAAGTGATAGAGAAGAAATAAAAAGTGTAGCTATTATTAAGAAAGATCCTTTTACAAGTGTACCAAAGACAGCTGCAGAGTTGAAGAAATCTTTTGACAAGAGTGCTTCTGCAGACCGGTACGTACGTAGGTCGATCAAAAGGGCCGGGAACAATTCTCGAAATGCACGTAAACGAACTTAACAGAAAGAAGCGTATAGAATACAAGACTAAAACAAATGAGTTTTGAAATAAAGTTATTTTCTCGGGAGAATCAACATACAACATTTTTGGCTCGGATGGCCGTGTTTTGGTATGGAGAAAATATTTGGATAAACATGGATGTGGTGGTTTTTCTTAAATAACAAAAAATTTATATTTTAATAATGAAGTGTGAAAAGTAAATTGAAATATAATAATTACTAGTATAGGCCAGCACTCGAAATTCGAGTGCAAATTCTAGGAAATATTATTTTTTCATTGAATTTTTGTCTTCCAATGTTTTTTTAATCTATGTATATAAAAAATTTATGAATATTTAAATGAGCCTAAAGGTATGTTAATCAATTTAAGCAATTCACAATTCAGCACAGAGCATCTGATATATAATTTAAATCATTCGCATTAATAGGGCGTAACGAATTATTATAAATATATTATTTTATTTAATTTAATATATTTTTAAGACAGATTAAACATAAATTTTATCATTCTCAGCTTCTCCTCCATATGAGCTATAAATAACTATTGCAATTTCCACACTCCTCCGTGCCCGCATATTGCTTAAAAAGGAAACTAAAAATGTTCCTTCACGTATTACTATATGATAATAATTTGTGACGTTTGAAAAGATAAAAACAGTTATTAATAGTTAGAAAGTTTTATAAAATATATATAAAAATGATATAAAACGCATGTTTTCTGGTTGCACAACTCTGAAATATGTCTTCATAATGCACATCAGTAATGCATCACGTGCGTATTATAGAATTATGAAAACAGAAAAAGCCATTTTCTAAGAATTTTCTATAAGAGAAATACCTTTAGAATCTGACATTTTATTGCATATAATTTTTACTTTAAAATTATAATTATAGCAGGGTTACACAATATCACTTCTTTCCTTTACAAAGTATTTTTTTGTTTCTACTTTTTTTCTATTTTATTTTTTTTTAAATTGTTTTAACATGACGTGTCTGGTTTTGTTTTATATTAAACTTTTTGCCGACAAACCACTACAATATAAAAATACCTTATTTATTTACACATTATTTATTTTTTCACTGGCAACAGTTTTTTAAATATTTTTTCATGGAAAATATTGACATATCATATACGTTTACAGTTATTTCAATATTAAAAACAAATTAACAAGGTGAACTGTTAATGATAACAACAACAAAAAATTAACATTCAATTATAAAATACATAAAAACAAGACTTCCACAATTCTGTATAGAACAGCATTTAATATGCACAAACAAACAAAAAAAAAAAAAAATAAAATTCCAAAAATTTAAGGTGTTTTTAACCATATTTAAAAACCATTAAACCAAAATGTGTTTTGTACACCGAAAACTGTCTATAAAATGTGAAACTAATTTACACAATTAAAATTGAAAAAAAAAAGTGCATTCTCATATTTTTTTTAATACTCTTCTTCATAACAATTCATTTCAATTAACATTTGTTAAGAGGGAAAATGTAATTAAAACTTAATTAATTAAAAATTAAAAGAAAAATAAAAAAACCAAAAACTATATTCTATATCTATAATATTAATAGGCTAGGCGATTTTTTGTTACCGATGTAAGTTTCACAGTTTTACCCCGATTTTGACAAAAAATTTATCATTTGAAAGATATTTCTTTTTAGCTGTTACCCAGATTTACAGATTTTCATCGTCTGGAATATTTTTTTGGAGTTATGACCGTTTAAAGTTGCTACTAACACATACATAAAATTATACAAGGCTATGTGTGTGTTTATTAAATTTGTTAATGTGTTGAGTTTATTTTCTTCATTTAAAATTCGTTGAATTGTGAAGCATACCTTTAGGGTCTTTATTAAATGAAAAAATAGTTTCCTAGAATTTGCGCTCGAATTTCGAGTGCTGGAATCTGCTAGTTTATTATTAATACAGGAAAAACCGCAAATAAATTTCTATTATTGTTTGAAAATAATTACGATAATTTTCTTTTTCTTCTAACTCATAATTTTTTCAAAATATTTTATAATTTTTTGTATATTTCTTAAAATATTATTGAACATCTGTTTTGAAGACCTCTCCTCATTTGCTTATTTATTTCTTTTTTTTTAATAAAACCTTTAAGTATGATCATTATAAGCATAAAATTTAAACGCAAATTGAAAAATGTAAACAATTGGTTCTTGCTTTCAAATAAATACCCATTTGGTATGAAATTTAATAGAGAAAATCTGTTTTATTTATAAATAAATTAGAAAAAAATATTTAAAAATTATTATTTGCTTAAATATTTTTTTTTTTACAGAGTACATCAAATTTTTTTTTAAATATGGTTCTCAAAATTTGAGATTTTTGTTTGTTAAGGGTAAGGTTTTTAAAGCTAAAAAAGGCATATTTTCATAATTTGTTTTAAGATATGAATAATGTTGGATTATTTGTTGCAAATACATGTTATAGCATAACATTTGAAGTATCTTTGAAAAAATTTACAATTAAAAATTTTAATAAATAAGGTCGTGACAGCGAATCTCCGGAGGTACCTCGAAAAAAAGTTGTTTTACGTTGAACATCATAACTCGTTACCGGATCATGTGAAATAAAAAAAATCGAAATGCGTTTAAAAGGTGATGTGTTTCCCGAGGTAATCACGAAGAGTTTTTTAAAAAAAGTATTTTTTTTTTTTATTTTTGGCAGCATTTTGAAGTGGAAAACACGATTTTTGCTATAAAATTTCGGTGAATTTGTTGTTGTGTAGAAATAGTGTATCAAATTTAGTTATGATGTTCACGGACTTTAAACTTGTTATTTGCGAGAAAATCGATTTAAAGTTTTTTAAAAACTAATTTATATACGATAACTATACCATATGAGGCCGGTCGTTTGGAAAGCTGTATCTTCGTTATCTTTGCTCCATTTTTATTGAAATTTTGACACTACTCCCGACATGTTGTACATTCAGTAAAAAAACATGAAAAAAGGGATTTTAAAACCTTGCCCCCCCCCCCCCCTAAAATGGAAAAAATTTACTTCAATTTTTTTTTTTTCAGGAAATCATTTTTTTTTTAACAAAGCTATAATTCTCACAATTTTAGATTTTTGTATACAAAAAAAGTTCGTAAAATTGGTCTAATTTTACTAGTTCTGTTTCGCTGGATCAATGGAGGTTTAAAGACAGCAGTAGATCTTGATTTAAAATTAGTTTATATTATCAGAAAAATTTTGAAGGACTGAAAATCGATTCTCATACAAAACTTCCATTCTTTAAACGGACTGTCGATCATTTAAACTTTAATAAAAAAATTTCAAACTATAATACTCGTACCAAAAAAGTCAAGAAGCCGGTAATAAGTTAAAGATCGGTATTTAATATTCGGTTCGAAGGACCATAAATTTCAATGAAGAACCCTATAAGTACTTATGTTTTAAATCATATTATTAGCAAATATAATTTATCAATGTCCCTCTATCAGCCTGTTAAAATTATAATGAGGGGGCGGTATTATTGGTTTTCTGGTCACTGATGTTGGTTGTTTGCTATAATCCTATTCATCTCACTGTTACTTGTTAAACTAAAAAAAAAAAAAAACTGATTTATTACCAGTTCGTATAAATAAATAATTTTAAATATTTTTGAATAAGGACATGAAAACAGTATCAAAAATTTTTATTTAAGCTAAAGCATTAAAAAACTGTCCCTATCCAGCGGCTATTAATATTTTTAGCTTGACGATAATCGAGACTTTAATATAATGCCACTTTAATTCAAAAGCGATTAATTGTTAAGTTTAAATGACCGTGACATTTAATATTAAATAGTTCATCAAACCGCTTAAAAACTGCTTCTGGTTCTTCTTCTGTTTTAAAGACAATATACTTTTCTGCTCCTATGTATGTGACAATATAAGTAAGTAGAAATACTTTGTAATGTAAGCAAATCTCTTCTTATATGAATAACTACTGGTTCTTCAGTGGTTCGAAGGACCAAAATTACAAATTTTGAATGAGAGATCTTAGACGGATGGAAGGTTAAATATAACTGTCTTTGTCCTTGTTATAAAAATAACTGTCTTACATCTGGTCTCGTCTTTCGAATAAGCGTGAGTTAAAAGATTAAATTTTTCTTAAAAAGTATTTTCTTTGATTGACATGACTCAGTCGATTTTTTTTTTGGCACGATGCCTTAATTTTTAAAATGAGTAATCTGAACTTTCCAACACCTCTTATAAAAATCATCCAAAACTATCTAAAAAAATCGTCAGTTTAGATTTCATATAGGAAAATCGTTTTCGTATAATGTGGATGTTACTGCAGATTGCATACAGGGGTCCTGCTTATCACTTATTCTTTATAATATATGTATATACATAAGACTTTCCAGATCGTCATGGTTGTGCAACATCGATTTTTGCTGATGATGCAGCCTTAATGTGCTCAGGCTCTTTCGCAAATGGAAAATCACCATAAATAGATCAAAATCGCATTTTTCATTTTTTCCATTTTTCTTTACAAGGAAAAGAAAGGAATGTTCTACACCTCAACGTTGTATAGGTTTGGAAATATCCTACATTCCATGGATCGAATGTTTATCTATGGCGTGTCATATGCCATAGATAAAGTTTACTTAGCCAAAAAAATACTATTTCCTTTCATTGATAAAAAATGGGAAATGGGCTACGAAAAAATTGTTATATTGAAAGCTATATTTCACTCGATAATGTTTTATGGCGTTCCTGTTTGGGCAAATGTAGCGAAATGTCATGTTAGAAAATTGCAAATAGTACAGGATATCTTAGCACTTCTCAACCAGAAGATTGCATACTATTAACAATATTGAATGGACGGCTTAAACAAAATTTTGATTAAAGATGTCAATTATCCCAATATCAGCATATCTATAACGTAGTGGTATCATCAGTTTTCTTATAATTTAAACTGTTTACTTAAAAAAACATTTTTTTTTTTTTTACTTTAAAGAGGGTTTTTTAACATTTTTCTCGAAATCATACTAAATATTAAAAGTTAATCATTAATTTTATATAAAGTATTTATGTTCGAGTAGAAAAGATTTTATTAGATCTAAACTTTCTATATTTGATCTAGGATATATTTAATACCTTGTGCAAATATTATTGTAAATAAATATAAATAAATAAATAAATAAAAAAATCCTTAAACATTTGAAAATGGTTCCACTTACTAGACAAATGTCTGCATTTGTTTACTTAAATAGTTTTCTTCATTCTCAGCCTTTGGTGGCTAAACGTTTTCTTAGTTTTATGTAGTATTTTTGGTATCATTGTCATGAAAAATGAAATGAAAATAAGCTCAAAAAGCAATGTAAAATGTAAATACAAAATAATCCCATCTAATGTGCTTATAATGGTTTTTTTTTCTTATTTAAAAAACGGACAATAATCTTCACCACCATTATTTGTATGTCTACAGAATATGATAAAGAAAATTAGAAGAAATTCGAAATCATATGATACATATTGAAGGAAAGGTAGCATAAGAGAATGCAAGTAGTAATGATTGAGTCTCAAGACAATTGCCACGTGTATATTATTGTGAGACTATTCCGTATATAAAAAAAAATATAAATATTGTAAAAGTTAAAAAAGAACTTAATTTATATGTATATGTACAAGCACTCGAATCTAATGAGGTGAAATCAACCCAGCCAATAAATTTTGAGAGCTAAAAATTTTTAAGAGAATTTCATAAAATATAAAATTAAATGTACACTAGTCGGCATAATTATTTTGACATACGACACAGCTGTGATGTTTTCTTGTCCAGTTCGCGAGTTACGTATGTATGTACTTCCACATACCCAACAAAACCCCACAAATATAGACAACGTCGAAGAAATAATCAAAAAATACATTAACAAAAATTCGAGCCAACAACACCTGTAAATTCACATAAAAAAAAAAATAGGAATAAGTCATTGCCACAAAACAATGACGACATGTTTGTTCAAGGCATATGTGAATGTACAAGAGTCGTTGCTCTGATTGTGAATTGTTGGAATCATCAAATTGCGTTTTGCTATAGTTAAATGCAATTTTGTTGAAATATTAAACCAACATAAATATTAAAATTTAAACTAAAGCATTGATTGCCCAATAATGCTTTCTTTTTAAAATAAAGAAAAGAATTGTTGATTGCACAATAATGTTTTGTCGACTATGAATATATGTCTGAAAATAATCGAATTCTGAAGTTTGGCATAAAATAAAGAAATATCTTTAAGTTAGTCTTAAGACCATCAATCATTAATAAAGTCACTAAATTTTTTTTACAAAATTAAAGGTGTGATATTTTGATTTTTAACTCGCGTCCCCAATATTTTGTCGTTTATGCTTTGCATTTTCTTTCTGCTGATAAGAAAGCAAGCAGACAGCGGATTTTTTTGTGGCATAAGTATTTTGACAAAATCTTTGTGGCAGTGTTCTCGCATGGTTTAGCAAGTGACAATCAAATAAAATACTGAATAAAAGTTATGGGAGACCATGGGAGCTAGAGCTTCAATAGGGGCAATTTTAATTCTGGCGTCGCACAGTGGCGCCCGTAGAGCAAACGAGGTTGCAAAAATAAAAATTTTCATGTGCGCCGACGAAGTTTTGAATAAACCCATGTTATAGGAAACTTTTCAACGATTTCAAATATGCTACTCTTAATAATATCACATTTTTAGTTTAGAAGATATAACCGTTCAAAGTTGACCGACTTTCGGTTTTCAAAAAAAAAACACAATTTTTAGTCAATTTGTTGCGATTTCAGGTGTAATATCACGAAAAATAGGTAACGATTCGCCTTATTTTTTGTTTGTATTGATTGATGTATTTATTAAATGTATAATGATAAAAAAAAATTAACTATTTGCTTTGTGTTTCTCCTGGTAAATCACTATTTAAAAACTATCCGTTTTTCCACTATTTTTCAATTTTGACGGAAAATAAAAAAATCTATATTTTTCTATATTTGCCATATTTGCAAAACATGTTCTTTGATTATTTCTTTACATAATTCAAAAGGTTTTATCTGCCCGTACGTGCCCGTTTGGCTTCTAGAGGTAAAAAAAGGTTAAAAAGACATGGTTGCAGAAATTGTATGGCGTGCATCCCTTACATGTTTTGTCTGACAGTAGTTTGATCTAATAGTTTGAAAATTGCATTTTAAGTCGGTTGTCTGCCTGTGAGCCTCTGCCAAAGTCTACTCCCAATATTCTGTTACAGACACAGGATGCACAAAAAACTACTCATTGAAATTCGCAGGTACGCACTCACTTAAAAATTACTTTGGAGTACAAATGGTCAAGAACAATATTTACTTATGGTCCCTCCAGGTAGGCACAAATCTTATTTAGACACGAGCATAATATCAAAATTGCATAATTCAGCCTAAATCCATATGTATGCAGGGAACAGGTTAATTTTTAGGCATGGTAGCATAAGCCTATATATTGCAAAATAAGCATAATGTCTGGATTAGTCTACGACTGAAAGTTGGCGCAACAAGTACTGAAACCATGGCGTTAAACAATTTAAAATTATTTGAACTGTTTAGAAGGTCAACCACACCAAAGTTTTTCACGGAAGCTGCTTTAGAAGAACTTGATAGCTTATACGGAAATATTGAGAGAAGCGAAATTATAAAAAATAATTTTTATCTGATATATGCAAATATTAAGGCAAAATGGGTGAAATCTAATCGAACCATTCAGAACTTCAACTCCAAATACGAGGACTGGCTTAATGAAGACACCATCCTGGATATATTGGCAGTAGATAAACCCACCACATCAACCAGAGGAGCAAAAGGAAGGCCAAAAAAAAGTATTGAGGAGTGTTCAATTTTCACAAGAAAGAGGAAACTTGCCGATGCCACCAATGACTTGACCACGAAGCATTTATCGGACGCGGTGTCTATTAAATACACAAAGGATAGTGAAAGAGTTAGGTCGCAGATTACAAAATCTGTTGCTGATGCAAGCCCACTGCGACTAAAAAGGATTAAGGAAAGCATTCCCACGCCCACAAACGCACACATTAAAATGTATTGTTCCGAAGAAGCCTTGGCCTAGTTTATGGACTTACAACTTTCCAAAGAAAAATATGAGATACTACGGGCATCCTTGATGCGACACGGGGCTGACGTTTTACTAGGATGCAAGCATATTACGCAAGCCGAAATAAATTCACGACCACTGCATACGGAGTTTACGGAAGTCTCTGTGAAAGCCAATCTGCAGGATCTCATGGGCCATACAGCAAAACGGTTGTTGGAGAGTCTTCCTGAAAATGAGGTGAAAATTCTTCCTGAGAAACTGACATTGATCAGCAAATGGAGCTGCGATGGATCATCCGGACAAAGCGTTTATAAGCAAAGGATATCTTCCGATGACGCTACAATATCGGACGGAAATATGTTTATGGCATCTGTTGTTCCTTTGCGGCTAAAATCTGATGTTTCCCTACACTGGAAAAATCCACGTCCGTCATCAGTGCATTATTGCCGACCAATAATGTTTCAGTTTGCAAGGGAATCGGCAGAACTCATAAGGACCACGGTGAAGGACATTGAAGAACAAATAAGCAAGATTAAGCCTACAAAGCTGCAAATTGGAGAAGGAAAATATATTGAATGCAATTACGAGTTCCACCTGACCATGGTTGACGGAAAAGTCGTAAACGAACTGACAGGAACAACCTCAACATTGTCATGCCCGATTTGCAAAAAGAGTCAGAAGAACTTTGATAATTTAAACGATTCTACAAACGAGGAGAATTACGAATATGGAATGTCAGTTCTTGCTAAAACTGGCGTATGCCCTACCACAAGAGGAGGAAAACTTCGATGAAAATACATCAATAAAGGATAAGGAAAAGATCAGAAAGAAGCAAATACAGGATGCTTTTTTTAAACAAGTTGGACTAAAAGTAGACTGTCCCAAGCACGGATACGGTAACTCAAACGATGGAAACACTTCTAGGAGATTTTTTTGAAAATGATGAGGCAGTAACTAGAATCACTGGAATTGACAATCAAATCGTGAAAAGATTGGGAACGATCTTGAATGTTTTAAACTGCAAAGAAAATGTCAATTCTACAAAATATGGAGAATATGCATCGAAAACTGCATCTCTTTTAGCAGAAATGTATCCACAGTAGAAGTTGACCCCGACCGTCCATAAAATATTGGCGCATGGCAAAGATATAATTGAGTACCAGTCTTTGCCAATTGGAGAGCTTTCTGAAGAAGCACAGGAGTCTCTTAACAAATTTTATAAAAAATATAGATTGCAGAACACATTCAAAGCACCAAGGGTAAGGCAAAATGAGGACCTCTTCAACATGTTGGCAGCATCTTCCGATCCACTTATTTCTTCCCTGCGGCATGTGAAGTCACGAATAGAGTTAGAAAATAATTATAGTTTAGAAATGATTAGTCTTTTAGATATACCTTCTCTTACGAATTGTGATGAATATTTTACAGAAAATTGAAAAAATAAATTTAAAAAAGAAGTGATTTTTTTAAAATTTGTTGGGTAATAATTTAAAACATAAAACCCTAAAAACAAAAATAAAAACCATCTAAAAATGTAAAAATAATTTTTTTTAGTTACCATAAAATTGATTTTTCTACAAATTTTAACTTTGATAACCCATAAGTAGGCCCCTACAAAGCGTAGCACCCTTTCCAACGCTCATTTCATAGGCTGAACAGTTATCTATCATATGCTGTTTAAACTGTTCAATTATGTTATTCGGTTCAAAAGATATATTTTTGCAACGAAAAAACTCAAATGGCGCCACTGTGCGACGTTTAAAAGACGGAGTTTTTAAAACATACAAAACAAGAACATACCACCATATCAGATGTGAACAAGCTGAAAAGATTGGCCCACACAAAGGAGCATCTTCAGAAGCCAAAAGAGATTTGGAGAAACGTTCTATGAGTTCAACTCATCAAGACAAAAGATTTTTGTAAGGCTGTCACAGGTACGAAGGCCAAAAATTGAGCCGTGGTGTAGGCTGTGCGAACAATGGGTTGGGTGACTTGGTTCCCATCGCCGGCTCGATAAACCAAGTCCAATATTTGAGCACCCTGACAGGTTGATCGGAGAATCATTTATCTTGCAACAGGATAACGCGCCATGCCACAAAAGCAGGATGGTATCCAAGGATGGTTTGAAGGATGTTGGTGCTACTACTCTGGACTGGCCACCTCAAAGTGTAGACTTGAATACCATTTTTTTTTTTTTTTTTTTTTTTTTTTTTTTTTTTTTTTTTTTTTTTTAAAGCCTAGTTCCTAGTTCTGCTTATCAGCAGATTCTAATTTTGGCTAGTTTTTTTTTTTTTTTTGTGCAGCGTGATAGACGAGCACGCTTCCTACTCACCTACCGGGGCGCTTTCTTATCAAACGTAAAAAATTTGGTTATTTACATAAAATCAAAGAGACAATTTCCTAGTTCACTTCCATTTGAAATGAGATATTCGCAGGGGTCCTTCGAAATTTACTGGACTCAGTCGCCTTCAAAAAATTATTGAAGCCAAAGGAGGCTATACATTTTATTAACGCATAACCAAATTTCTATACATTTGTTAAACATTAAGCTTCTTTTTTTAATAATAACTTGTCAAAATACTTATGCCAACACCTCAAAATTACTTTCATTCATATCTTTTTAATTTTTTATGAAAGAAACTCTATTGAGCTATTTTTTAGTTAATATTAGCAATATCTAAACAAAACAAAAAAAAAAAAAAAAAAAAAAAATAATTGAGGAGGTTAGGAACAAAAAGTGTCATTTACACTTTTCTATTTTCTTATTAATTTAAGAAAATAAATATCTACCTAGATTTAGGCAATTATTTTGTATTTTTGTTAACCATTTATTTTTCTTTGCGCCTTTTATGAAATGGCCTTATTCTTTTTCTTCCAAATTGACATTGGTCAAGTTGGTATTGTGCTTTAAAAAGTTTTTACCCTTTTCTTCTTCAACGCTTTGAAATTTATAGTTTCTGAAAGTTTTGACTACTGCTTCAATCGCTTACTTTGTTCCTTCATTTGCTTTTTACGCGATCTTGATTAATACTCGCCACGTTCACTGCTTTTTCATAAATTTTTAAGAAACCGTTATCAAAGATTCAAAGTGAAAAAATAATGCGAAATCACAATGGATAATTCAATTTCTTGGCTCAGGAAAATACAATTCAATGTTTTGTCAATTTTGACATCCAAACCACATAATATCAAACTACAAGCACAACAGAAAAAGAAACAAGCCTATGGATTTAGTGTTGCCACAAGTCCTATCGGTTCGGTTGTCGATTTAATCAATACACAATCGGAAAATTCTAAATCGATCCATTTTATTAGCAAATGTACCGATTTTGATACGACTTTAGCAACGTCGGACGTATTTACTGAGAAAATGACACTTTTTGATATTAAAGGCTTCACCACTGCTGTGTTTGAGTAAAAATGACACCTTTTGTACCGAAAGCAGCTATTGACGTGGATTTTTCTACGAAATTAGTCTTCTTTTGAAGCTGATAATTGCATAGAATTCAGGGTATATAGTCGGATAGCAAAACAAAAACAAAAAAAAAAACGAGATTGAAGCTGAATGCGTAAATGTCACCTTTTGTTCCTAACCTCCTCAATTATATTCTATAAAGACAACTAAAAATTGAATACAAAAATGCATCATTTTGTTTTTGTCAAAATAATTATGCCGACTAGTGTATTCTGAATCCGAAGTTTTTCTTTTCTATGAAAAAAATTATTAAATATTTTTGGACTGATTTGTTTTATTGTAGAATTCCTTGGAATAAAAAAAATTCATGGGTTTAAAATAACGTTACATATTTTTTTAGGGTTTCAAACTTTTAAAGTTTTAAATAAATTAATTTCAAAACTTATTGTATGCATGCTTTTATCGATTATATTTATGTCATAAACGTTTTTGCATACTTTTTTGAGAGATAATTTTAAATTTTTGTAAATTATTCTTTATAATAAAAAAACTCCTTAAAATTTTTTTTAGTGGAAATATTTTCAAAATTCATTGATTTTCATGTTGAAATACTTTTAAAACTATGACATGATTTTAGGGTAGTAATTCTGTGGTTTTCTGGAATAACCGCGTATGTCAATTTTTTTCAGTTTTGAGTTAATTTTTAACGCTCTTTACATGTGTTAAAATTTTTTTTTTTAATGTTGACCATTTCTGAGTTTTTCTTTAAATAACGATGTAACTTAAATGTTTATTAAATTAATTTGCAGCACTAACGACGTATGTCAACCTACGTTAGATCGCTGACAAATTATTTTCTCAAAAAACGACACATAGCGACATACGTTGTTATTAATGAAAAAATGCAAAATAATTTTGGATTATTTTTCACTTTATAACCACTTATAAAAACTTGTGTGTTTATTTCTGTTATTTTTTGTCACTATTATTCTTGATACGTTGTTATATTCTCATCCAAAGTCCCGCTAACTTTTTGTTGACGAACAAAAAAATTATTTTTCAAACAACAACAACTTATGTCTACATGGGTGGTTGCATTGGTAGTTTTCGTTTTCAAAGAAAACGACGTTTGTCGACATAAGTTGTTTTATCTGCACAGTTTAAGTGTAATTTACATATTGTTTTTTTCGTCCTTCTCTAGGATCTATTCCTCTGAAGATTTTTGACTCAAAATTTTATATAAAATATTTATTGCCCATATCGGCAGGACTGTTAAATAAAATGTTCTAAAAACTTTATATCGAGCCCATAATTTGAAATATAACGTTTTTTTTGGCTCCCCTGAACATTTTGATTTTATGACATACGCGGTTATTCTAGAAAACCACAGAATTATGAATAAGCTTTTAAAAAGCTAAAGAATAATTAAATGCATAACAAATTGCTTAATTACAAATTAAACAAAAAACATTACGTACCACAGGTCCTGTAAAGAACAAAAAACCACTACTCCTAAGTTTTTATTTTTTTACGATAAATGGCGTAAAAATCAAGGATTTTAAAAAACTTATTAAATTGGGATTTTTTGTTTTTTTTTTGTTGTCCTAAAAAAGTTTTTACAATTCCTTAAAAACGAATTTCAGACGTATGGAATCATAAAATAATGCTGCATATTTCGCAGAAGCTCCATTAAAAATTTATGTTTCAACGTATTGAAGAATATCAAAATCTCTTGCATACTTTTATGGATTCTATGTCATAAACATATTTGCATACTGTTTAGAGAGATATTATTATATAATAAAAAAACTTCTTAAAATTCTTCTTTCAAAATAAATTTTTAAAACCTTTGCATGCTTTTGGGTTTAATTTGCACCCGTATAGTTATATGCATAAAAAATTGCTTTATTTTAAATTAAACAAAATACATTGCATACCTCAGGGCTTATAATGAATTAAAAGCCATTGCCATCTTTAGAGGGTTTTTCAAGAATTAAATGCATATATATTTAATTTATTTTTCCATTTAAGTGGTTCCCTAGAACTACAACATTAATTTGTTATAATTACTTTTTGTAAATAGCAATGCATTCTCTATAGCTGCATTGTCTTTTCAAAACGATTTATTGATACTAGTACACTACTCGTACATACTGTTTTTGTTTTATTGTGTTTTCTCAGGTTTAACAATTTTCTTTCTTTTTCAGAATTGAGTTTTTCTTCTTGTTGATTTTTTTTCTGTTCGAAAGTATGAGCACGTTTTATCTTGTTCAACCTTCGCCAGCTTAACAAATTTTTTATGTTTATTTCCCTTTTTTGTACTTATTATGTGCTGTTATGTATTGTCATTGCCTACAAGTCTTATTGTAGTTGTATATTTCTGTTTCTTATTTGGTCGTTTGTTAATTTCCTCGATGCTTTCATTCATTCATTATTTCCTTTTTTTTTTACATGTTTTACCAGAGTTATAGGTTTAAGTTATGTTGCTTGATTGTAGTGGTAAGGTCATTGGTAGTAATTAATACTTATATATTTTGTTTTGTTCTGAAAAAGCACGAAAATAAAAGAGTTTTCGATAATAAGTAAAGGGTGATTTTTTAAGAGCTATAGGAAAGTTTTCCAAAAAAAAAAAAACACATAAAATTAAGGAAAATGCATGAAATCTTTATTTGAATCGATAGTACGGTCCATATGTCATAATGTTGACCGCGACTGCGCCTCAAATGGTCCATCCGCTTAGTCCAATTTTGGCATACTCTTTCCAACATTTCGGCCGGTATCTCACGAATAAATGCTTCAATGTTGTCTTCCAATGCGTCAATTGAAGCGGGATTGTCTGTATAGGCATGAGCTTTAACGTAGCCCCACAAAAAATAGTCTAAAGGCGTTAAATCGCACGATCTAGGCGGCCAATTGACCGGTCCCGAACGTGAAATAAAATGTTCACCGAACTCGCCTCTCAATAAGTCCATTGTTGCGCGTGCTGTGTGGCACCGTCTTGTTGAATCCACATGTCATGCAAGTCAAGCTCTTGCATTTTGGGCAAAAAAAAGTTGGATATCATCTTTCGGTAGCGCTCACCATTCACAGTTACGTTACGATTCGCATCATCTTTGAAGAAGTTCGGTCCAATGATGCCACCAGCCCATAAATCGCACCAAACTGTGACTTTTTCTGGATGCATTGGTAGCTCTTCCAATGCTTCTGGCTGATATTCACTCCAAAATCGACAATTCTGCTTATTTACGTACCCATTGAGCTAAAAATGAGCTTCGTCGCTGAACACAATTTTTCGGTAAAAAAGTGGATCTTCGGCCAACTTTCCAAGAGCCCATTCACCAAAAATTCTACGTTGCGGTAGGTCGTTCGGCTTCAATTCTTGCACCAGCTGTATTTTGAAAGGCTTCACACCTAAATCCTTCCGCAAAATTTTCCACATTGTTGAGTAACGGAGGCCCAATTGCTGCGAACGGCGACGAATCGATAATTGATGGTCATCATTACCGAATAGCCGCTTCAGTGGGTCGATTAAACTGACCATAAAATGGAAGAAGCGCGCGATGAACTTTCTTAACAGAGCACGCATTTTGATAATAAAATTCAATAACTTGAAAGCGTTGTTCGTTTGTAAGACGATTCATGGTTAAATTATAGACCAAACTGAAGATGTTTTACAATGAAACAAAACACGAAACGTTCGTCAGCTGTTTAAACCAGTGTTGCAAAAAGATAATAGCTAAAAAATCACCCTTTAGCTTTAATAATATCAATTTTATAAGTATATTACAAAGTTCAGGTGCTTTATATTTGTTCAATAATAGTCCTTAAAATTTTCGTAAGGAGTGTTTTTGGGAAGTCAATTAAACTTAGTTTAGCTACACTCGCATTTTTAAACACAAATAATTTGACGAAAGCATTAAAAATTGTGATCTTAACTAAACTGAGTTTAATTGGCATCCCAATATCTCACTCTTATAACTGTAAACTATTTGTCTAACGAAGTAAAAACTTTAGTTTTATCAAATAAAGTTTCAACAAACATTCCAAAAACTCAAACCATTTGTAATTCTGAGAGGAATACCTAAAATTAGAACACTTCAAATCAATAATAAAAAATAAATAAATGCATATGATGAAAAGGTACTGTGTTACTTCTAAAAATTAAATTTTCTTAAAAAAGTGTAATTAAAAAAAAAAAAAAAAGAAAAAAAAAAAAACTTACTTTACATAAAATTTTTTTTTAGCTTTTTGAAAACAGTGCTTTGTTATTAATTTTTAAAAGGCCCGAATCTTTGATACCCTTCCTTCACCTATGTCTTCAACTCAATATTATAACCAATGTTGGGTACGTTTACCATTTTAATACAGTTTAGATTATATTAGATTAGATAAGGAAGGCTCTACGCACTGCGACCAGTTTGATCTTTTGTGCAGCCCATGGTTGTCCTAAAGATTAAGGCTTCTTATGAAGCCAATTACCCTATTTGGCATTAGTTTCCATATGTCCCGGGGGTATACAGTGTATCCTCCAAGTGCAAGGTTTCTCTTACCACTTAGTCTTGGACATTCACAGAGAATGTGTTTTGCTGTTTCCACCTCCTGCTCGCAGAACCTACATGTGTCTATAGCAGATTGTCCTTTCTTTCGTAGATGATATCTAAGATTGCAGTGTCCTGTAACGAATCCCGTCAAGGTCCTTAAGTCCTTTTTATCGAGGATAAGTAGTCTTTCCGATTGAACACTGGATGGAGTTATGAATCTCTTGGCCTGCCGTTGACCTGGACTTTTGTCCCAGTGTTCGGCAATTTGTGATTTTCTCCACTCCCTCATTTTTTTCTTTTATGTGTCCCACTGGAACACCACAGAAAGGTTCCGGATAATACAGTTACTTAACCTTTTGGTTCTAATACCACTTTCATTTTCCAGTGAAAGAATCGGCTAAGCCCTTCTATAATTCAAAAACAGATTTTCGTCTATGACAGTTTTAAGTTGCTTGAGCTATTTACTAAGAGCTTAAAAATGATTTTAGTTATTCTTTTTTTTTTTTTTAGCAGTATTTTATATTTAAATGCCTTAATTTAAATCAGTGGTCGGCAAAACCACTATGAGGCGTTTTGCTCTCACACCTACATGTGCTCACACATTAAACAAAATGACGAACGAAGAGGTTGGTTGATTCGACACTTTGTGTTTGAGATGCACTGAGAGAATGAATGCAAATTTTAAATGTTAATTCTTGTGGTAAAAATAAAACCATTATTGAACTAGTTTTCGCAGTTCATCAACTTATGCGAAAAATTGAACTATTAATAATGCATCTAAAAAATTTCATTAATCTAACAAGATTAATATAATATAATAATATAGCATATTTCCATATATTTTGAGAAAATTAAATAAATATTTTAATATATTGGAAACTTTACTAGTAAAGTACAATATGCTTTTTAAAGTTTTTGATCAAATAGTCCTTTGTTATGTAATATTGCAAAGCAAAGTGTTGATATCAAAGAAGAAATTTTAAAAATGAGAAATGACTTGAATCTACCGCTTATAACTGGTACTGAGTTTTGGAAAAATATTAATAAATCTTCATATCCGAAATTAAATAATGAAATACTTAAATTATATTCGATGTTTGGGTCAACATATATACGTGAGTCTCTATTTTCCTCGTTAAAATGGATTAAAAATATAAAAAAAAATCGCCTAACAGATGCACATGTTGACGATGTTGTTAGCATAACATGTTGCCCATATGATATTGATATTGATCGTGTTTACAACATGAACCTTAAAATATGTGAAATTAATTCCTATTTCAACTATAAGTTTCTCTAAGTGCGTTGAATAAGAGAGAGATTGCAGCTCACTTACACAAAGAAAAATTAGATGGTATGTGCTTGCCGACCACTGATTTAAATACATTTTTATTGGAGCCGGCGGCGGCGCACAGTGGACCATTTGACGAGAAGGCGGCCAAAAAAATTTTTTTTTTGTTACCGATTTTAAAGTTATGTTATTCATTTGAAAGTAAATACTAGTAAACCTCGGGAGCCAAAAGATTGCGACTCTATCTCAACTTTATCACAGCGAACAGGGTCTTCGAAAATGGGCTTTCTCAGTATTTTGGTAAAATTAAAAATTCTTTGTAAATTTTTATTTTTGAATGACTGAGTGCCTTTTTTGATTTAAAAGATTTTGAAGTGGAATAAATTTTGTATAATTTTGTGGCTTCTATGCTATTAATATTAAAAATGTAAAATCACCGAGTCATTCCGAAATTAAAAAAAAAAAATTTTTTTTAAAAAGGTCCAAATTTTCCGAATCTCCTGCCAGTCAAAAGCAGTCAGAAAAAATCTTGCACTCTTCTATAGTCCGAACCCTCCCCTATACTCCTATATCCCATTATACACCCGCCAGTTTCCGCCCGTGTGCACCAGAACAATTTTTCTGACCCAAGGTTAGATATTTTCTGCAAAATTTATGAATACAAAAGTTGTCCACTATGTGGTTAGGATATACTAAGTTTGAGGTGATGTTTGTAACTGCCAAAAATATTGGGCCTTTATCCATCTTTTATTATACGGATCGACTCAATAACACTTTCTGAGTCGATTAAACGATGTCCGTCCGTCCGTCTGAGTGTTATTAATACAGAAGTTTGTCGTACCGGTGCACCGCGGTGTATTTTTTTGCGTGTCGCTAGAGTTGTCAGGAGTTGTTATATACTTATAAAAAAGGGTTGAGATATAATGCGCTTAATTGTTACAGGTACATTTACATAGGTATCTTTCAAAAACATTAATAGTCTGAATTAGAGTTATATAGTTTAAATAGCTGACGAAATGGGAAACAATTTAAATGGTAAAAAAACTATTGCGAAATAGCCCTTTAAGATATGAGCAGGTATGCTTCACCTTTTAAAAGGGGTTAGGGTGTGGGTTTTTTATGCTTCTAAAAGTGGTGATAAAAGATAAAAATTTTTATTTTACATAATTGCAAGAAATAGTATTTATAATAATGTTTCCACAATTATTATTCATTATAATTTGTGCAATAGCTAAGTACTGTTACAGAGATCTGGCAGATATTTATTTTCAACGAAATGATGTAGACGATGTAATTTTGCACATAGTGAGCAACGACTTCTTTAAGAATTGTAACCTAGAAAACATTGAAATGCACAAAGGAAAAATTACTAATTTTGCATCGAATTTGAAAAGCAAGGCAAAGATGTACAAACGTTACCAAGACTGATTAATAAAGGAACTTATGTTGGAGAGTGCAAAAAGGGTCGACCAGCAAAACCAATTGACGGATGTAGTGAAAGATCTCGAAGGCGCAAGCTGGAGAATATCAATGAAGAAATTTCTCAAAGAATTATTAAGGATTCATTTTTGCACCAAATTCAACCAACCCCAAATAAAAAAAATAAAATTGAAATAATTGAAAAAATAGTAGAAACGAGCCCAAGGCGCACAAAGAGGATTTTGAAAAGCATTCCTACACCAATTGAAGATAAGAAATTTACGCCGGAAGAAGCGTTGGCCCTATTTTTGGATTTGAAATTGACCAAAAATCAATATAAGGATTTGCGGAAGCGAACCAATGAAAAGAATTGTGGGATTTTTCAAGAGTATCGAGATTTAGTTTCTTCCAAAAAAGAATGCTTACCTTCACAATCTGCTATTAGTGTCACTTCAACATCAACAGAAATAAAATTGCAAGATCTCCTTGAGCATACTGCAGAACGATTGCTAAATACGCTTGATACTGATCATATAAAAAAAATTGGTAATGGCAGCATTACTTTAATTTCTAAATGGGGATGTGATGGATCCTCTGGTGAGAAACAATACAAGCTATTTAATGCCGAAAATTCATCAGATGCTAATTTATTTATGGTATATTTCGTTCCATTGCGCTTAACAAAAAGGTATAGCGTCTTAGAGCCGTCAACTAGTAGAGCAACAGAAATTGATATATGGAAAAATGAAATTCCTTCTTCAACAAAGTATTGCAGACCAATAAAATTTGCATGCAAAAAGGAAACCAAAGATGTCATAACTGAAGAAGTTCAAAAAATAAAAGATCAAATTAAGGAACTTCAACCAGTAATATTTAAATTTGATAACCAAGACATTGAAGTACATTTTAAAATGTGTCTCACAATGATTGATGGAAGCCTACGAATTTGGAATGTCGTCCCCTCTTCATGCTAGAATACGATTCATGGAGCATATTCTTAAATTGGGTTATGATTTGGAATTTGGTCCGTTAGGCGAAACAGTGAGAAAAAACAAAGAAAATGAAGAAAAAAGAAAGCAAAAAAAAAAAACAAAATTCAACAAAAATATCTTCAGCTAGGCCTCGTAATCGACCAACCAAAACAAGGGGAAGGAAACACAAATGATGAAAATACTGCAAGGAGATTTTTTTCCGATTCGCAAACTGCAGCATCTATCACAGGTGTAAATCGTCAATTAATAAGACGATTCAAAATCATATTACAAGTTCTAGCATGCATCAGAAAGATAAATCCAAAAAAATTTGGAGAGTACGCCAATAAAACAGCTATACTTTATAATGAAAAATACTCTTGGAGATATATGCCATCCACAGTTCATAAAATTGTGTACCATGGGGAACAAATAATTCAAAACAATATGCTACCAATAGGAGATCTATCTGAAGAAGCGCAAGAAAAAAGGAACAAAGACTACAGATTCTTTCGCGAGCACAACACAAGGAAAATGTCCAGATGTTGTACTAATGAAGACCTTATCAGTATTTTGTTGTGCACTTCAGATCCATATATGTCCAACATTCGTCAAAAATGGAAAACTACCTCTATTGAATTAGACGAAGAAGCTAAACAACTTCTAGAAGATGAAAATCAAGGCTATTTAGAAGAAATTTTTACTAAAATTGGTTGATTTAAAGTACTTTTTCATTACACTAACAATAAGTTACACTTTTTTTTATATAGTTAAAAAATTTTCTTGATTTAAAAATTTATATATTTTGTAAATTTACAATAAAAATTGTTATATTTCATAAATTTACCATAAAAATTGATTAACTGAAGCAAAAACATATGAGTTTTTCATTGAAACTTCGCTATCTTGAACCAATATAAGGTAACTTTTACGTTCGCTGCTTAATAAATTATATTTTAATAAATTATATTTCAAAAAAAAAAAAAAAAAAAAAAAAAAAACAACCTTTGGCCCTTGTGCACATTAGGACTAAAAAGTTTACGGGGGCCAAAGTTTGGCATTTTCTGAAAAAATTAACTTAAAAAATTGTTAAAAAGTATTAGTTGTAAAATTAACTGAAAAAATAAGACATTATATTAAAAAAAAAAACCTTTTTTACCTTTTAACACTTCACTTTTGTACTAAAATTCAACTACAAATGAAAATGTTTTTTAAACCCTCCGTAACTTTTTTTATTTTCGGTCGAGAATTACCTTTTATAGCAAAACTTAAAGGCTAAAGTCTCACCTACCAAACAAAAAAAAAAAAAAAAAAAAAAAAACGCATATCAAAATTCCAATCCAACCAAAAATTATAGATTTTTGACCGCCTTCTCGTCAAATGGTCCACTGTGCGGCGGCGGCAGCGCAAAGCAGCGATTGCCTTAAGTTGGCTATGTGTCCTAACGCAACAACTGCTTGCCACTTAGGTGAATGTACCAATTGCCCGAAAACCACATTCCTCAAAGAAAATTTAATCAACTCTTTAGATCGAGAATATATAGAGGAGGTCAAATTTGATTCTTGGATTCAGACTGACAGATGCACATTGAAAACAATCATTTTAAATGTGGATGATTTTGTGGAAGAAATTTGTACAGGATTGCTAAACTTGAGAAACCATGACTTTTTAGTCAAAGAGCAAGGGTCATTCTTCAAGGATTTGAAGATACATTTGAAGTCTGGTGAATTCGTTATTTCATATGATTTCGCAGAAAACTATAAATATGTTCTTCAGGATGCCATACAAGCATTCCACTTCAATAACGACCAAGCAACTATATTCACAGTAGTTATTTACCACATGAAAGATGAAAAACTGGAAAACAAAAGTATGGCAATCATATCCGACGATTTAAAACATGATACCGTTGCAGTTTATGAGTACCAGAAGAGAATACTAAAATTTCTAAAATCTAAATTTACAGTAAAGAAGGTATACTATGTTTCGGACGGAGCTCGTCAACATTTTAAAAACAAAAGTAGCTTGGCAAATCTTATGGCCCATGAAAAAGATTTTGGAATGCCACCTGAGTGGCATTTATCTTTTTATTTTAAATATTATTATTATACATTAATTTAATTATTATTAAAAATAAATAAAAAAATAATAATTTTTCAACATTTCTATAGAAAAAAAGCGATTTTTTTCCTGAGGTTAACATATTCTGGGTATTACAGTATCGAGGGTATAAAATTTTAGTTAGGAATGTTATATACCTTCGGAAAGGTTAACTTGTCTAGTTTCTCAGTATAAGTTTTATTTGTAAGGTTTTACACACAAATAGGAAAAAATTCAAAATAGTGCATTTGTGAAAAATTGAAAAACCGTTGTCTTGAGTTACAAAACATTTATTTTGATAGATATCCCACTCCCATCCCACTAAGCGACCAAAAAGCTCTTAAAGGAAAAATCCTAAGCTTTCTTATGAAAAAAAAAAAAAAAAAAAAAAAAAATGCACTTTTTGAAAAAAAGGCAAAAAATGCTTTAATTTAGCAAAAAAAAAAAAGTCGAAAAAAAAATTTTTTTTTTAAAGTATTTTTTCCGAAATATTGAAGAAATATCTATCTAAACTATTTGGGAGAAAATTTTCTGAGAACAATAGGTAATAAGTTACATGGATGAGAAGAAACACCTGTTTGGCCAAAATGTCAAATTTTGATCCCCTCTAACTCAGAGAGATCTGGACCGATCTTATTGAAAAATTGTGTCTAAACTACTATCCAATAGGACTAACCTTGGTGCAAATTTCATCCCGATCGGAAGACATCGGTTTCAAAAGTTGGTGCACTTGACATGAAATCCCCCATATATATAATTTATGGCTCCAGATTTTTTATTTATTATTATTACAAACGGATTGACAAACTACGCACCAGTGTGCAGAGGGTATAAGAAGTACGCGGTCTCCACGTTAAGGAAACGTGCCATTTCGGTAGACAGGATCGGATAGAAGCGGCTTTTGCAAAAATAAAATTAATACCTAAAAAGTGCCTTTCAAAAAGAAAAAAAAATCGTTACAAATGCGGTATGTATTTCAAAAAATACCATTTGTATAAATACCATGTGTACAAATTCGAAAAAGGTGAACTGAATTTTTTCAAAATATATTTTTTTTTAAATTAATTTATCTTTTTTTTTAGTTTTAAAAGTAACTTTTCATAAAAGTAATTGTAAAAAAATAAGTAAAATTTTTTTGAAAAATATATTGGTATGAAAGTCCCTTTTTTGTGCATCATGTTTAGAATTTTTTGAACTTTTTATTGCAATTTGCTGTCCATGTCTTTTGTTTTTAATTTAATATGAAACAAAGAACAAAACAAACAAGTAAGAAAATTATAGTCGGTCTAGACCGACTATAGGATACCCTATACCATGCGTTTAGAGACCATACTCCATAGGCCCAACTAACTGGACATAGAAAATAAGCATAAACCAAATTTGAGTGGGATTGTTATAAATTTTTTTGTCCGCAGATATGAAAAAGTTCATATCGGATGCTATATCTATATGGGGACTAGGCCTAAAAATGGGTCGATCCTGACCTTTTATGAATGGATCCTGACAAGAGACCTTGTATTTTGCAAAAATATATACAAACAAAATTTGAGAAGAATCAGTGCAATATTTTTGTTTTTTGATAGATTTAAGTGAAGATCGGGAAGCAGCTCTATATGGGGCCTATGACTAAGAGTTGTCACATGGGGATCATTTTTGGACTACTGATTAATGGATGTAATAAACAAACCCAATTTGACTAAGATTTATATGATAATTTGGATCTTATGGCAATTTAAGTCGATTTCATAGGGGTCATTTGTATCGGGGCTAGGTCTGAACATGGACCGATTCTCACCAATTTCAATAGCGTTCATCCCATGGCCGATAAAAGCTTATATACCAAATTTCATCAAAATATATTCATATTTGCGACCTACAGTTTGATTACAAGCTTTACATGGACACACAGACGGACGGACGGACGGACGGACGGACATCGTTAAATCGAATCAGATAGTGATTCTGATTCGATCGGTATAATTAAAGATGGGTGTAGGTCAAATATTTTTGGTAGTTACAAACAGCAGCACAAAGTCATTATACCCAAACCACATAGTGGTATAGGTTATAAAAATGCCTTAAAATTATTAGTATGGTGTTATTATTTCTTAATCCATAATTGTCTTAATTGTACTTACATTGATTGGTAAAGCTCTAAAATCACATTTATGACAAAACTTTATTCTTCTTTGTTCATATTGTTCATCATTGAACTCTTATAAGACAAACTTTAAAAAAATATTCAAATATTTCTAAATTTAACAAGTAAGCAAATTATAGTCGGTCTAGACCGACTATACGATACCCTATACCATGCGTTTAGAAACCCTATCTCTTAGGCCCAACTAACTGGACATAGAAAATAAGCAAAAACCAAATTTGAGTGGGATTTTTATTAATTTTTTTGGCTGCAGATATGAAAAAGTTCATATCGGATGCTATATCTATATGGGGACTAGGTCCAAAAATGGACCGATCCTGATCATGTTCGGTAAAGTCTCTTGTATTTTGCAAAAATATATACAAACAAAATTTGAGAAGAATCAGTGCAATATTTTTGTTTTTTAATAGATTTAAGTGAAAATCGGGAAGCAGCCCTATATGGGGCCAAAGGGATCATTTTTGGACTACTCAATAATGGATGTAATGAACGCATATAAACCCAATTTGAGTAAGATCTATATGACAATTTGGATCTTATGACAATTTATGTCGATTTCATAGGGGTAATTTGTATGGGGGCTAGGTCTGAACATGGACCGATTCTCACCAATTTCAATAGCGTTCATCCCATGGACGATAAAAGCTTATATACCAAATTTCATCAATATACATTTATATTTGCGACCTGCAGTTTGATTACAAGGTTTACATGGACACACAGACGGACGGACGGACGGACGGACGGACGGACGGACGGACGGACGGACATTGTTAAATCAACTCATAAAGTGATTCTGATTCGATCGGTATAATTAAAGATGGGTCTAGGTCAAATATTTTTGGTTGTTACAAACAGCAGCACAAAGTCATTATACCCAAACCACATAGTGGTATAGGGTATAAAAAGGCTTGGGATCGATTAAGTTAAATTTATAAAGGTTCGTGATCAGGTTAAAGTCTTCAAAATAAACTGAGCGCTGCTCATTCTTAGATGTTTTTGCTGTATAAAGATTTTATTGCATACATATTTAAATAATTAAAAAAAAAAAAAAAAAATTAATTAACAAAAAAAAAAAAATATTTCATTTATTAAACTAATTAAAACTCTTTTTTATTTCAATAAAAATAGTGCAACCTCTAAATGTATGCAATATTTTTTAACTTTAACAGTATTCCTTTTAAAATACATATATATTTCTTAAGCTATGACCTTAAACGATTTCTGAAATTTTTGCTCAAAATGTTTTCTTGAAGAATTTCTTAAGAATTTTAACAAACCATTTTGCTTCCTGTTCACAGATTATGCAATTTAGGATAAATAAACTTCCATAGAATACACATAAACTTCCTCATACATATGCAAAAGCAAATCCTATGTATATATATATATATATAAAATTTCTAACCAATCCCCCAATATATGCAACTTTTTTGTGTGTGTATTACATTTTGAAACGGCTTTGTTTGCATAACTTTATTCCCTTCTGAGTTGTTTAACAAACTAAAAAATGCAAAATAAAAGTTTTGTATTTATTCTACTGTATGCTGAAATTGAAATCAAATTAAGAAGGGACTCTTAAAATGAAATGTTTCAATCAGAGATAGAGTTAAATGATTCAAAAAAAGGAGACAATGTTTTTTTTATATCTTTGTTGTCATACCAATATTTCCAACAATAAAAGTTGTCATGTCTTCACATATTCTACAGAGACAATCATCTCGTACATATTTCATTTAAATATTTACAAGTTAAACTCCTTAAAGTATACAATGAGTTTGGAGTTGAATAAGCAGTAAGATATTATGCAACAGATAAAATATAAAAAAATTAATTTTAAAAAAGATTTTTAAAACTAGTTTTTGGATTCCACTGAGATTAATACAAAAAAATACGATCTATTGAAAGTATTATAAATTATCCTTATAAACACAAAACTTTCTCTTTCTCTATGAAATGAAGGGATTAAATAAAAACAGCTTAAAGATTTTGTAATAATAGAAAGCTGATTTAAAGTAGTTGTTTCAAAAACTAAAGTTAGCCTAAAAGTATGCTTCATATTTAAATTTTTCTATGTAAGTAATGTATTCATTAATACACACAACTCTCTTTCACGCCAAACGCTTTAAGGTATGCTATTAATCATTGTTTTTTTGTTCTCCACACAAAAAAAAAAAAAAAAATAGTTTGTAAAGCATACATTGTTACATTGATCTGTAACATAAAACTGTGCATTTTTCCCCATTGTAATTCTCAATTAGTTGCTACAAATACTGAAATACTAACCTAAATTCTGTGTGCTAAAATAAACATTATTTTCAAATTAAATTAGAGTCGCAAAATATGCAACAGCCAATTCTATAGATTATTTTTTGTTTTTGTGAGTGCGTTTTGGAAATGGAAATTTTATTATTGGTCATAAATTTCGATATGCAAAATGTGTAATATTAAATTTACAAGTTTTTTTTAATTTTGTTTGGAAACTAAATTTATATTTATTGTATGCGACAAACATTTAACTATTTTAATTACACATATGTCGATTTTTAGCGATAGTTTTTTTTATTTTATATTTTTTTTTTAATCTATTACATATTGTAGAATTTTCCCCTAGAAAAACTTTTCCAAAGATTTAAAAACGTTATTATTATTTGTAGAAATGCAGTATCAAAAATATATTTCATAGAACACAATAAATTAAAATTTATTCTTCGACCGCAAAATTTTTATCCCATCAATAAATTGTTTATTTTTCGATAACGTTGTGGAGGGTATAAATAAAAAAATCGGCACACTCTTTCTTGCTTGTTCTATTGTTGTTTATTTTCCAAACATGTCTGACTACAGAAATAATTTCAAAACATTTGTGAAATTGAACATAGTTTTAGTTTTAAAATACATATTTTTATACCCAAATGTTGCCAAGTACGAGTATGAAATATAGTAAAACATTCTTATTGTTTTGTTTAGTTCTTCGAGGGTTTGCTTTGATGTTTGTAGCATCTTTTCAGTAGCTCTTATTGCGCAAACTTTACGTATAATGTTTAACTTTAAATCTTAGTTTGTTCTACTTTTGTTTATATTTATTTCTACAATAAATTGACCAACTCAAAGTGCTTTAGCATGAAATATGTGATGAATTAAGGATTAAATATAGAGATCTAAAGCAGACTTTAAAGAGTTTTTAAATTAAAAACAATAAGTTAATAAGAATAGAATTTGAACAACAAACACCATAGCATACTAATAAAATACCAAAAAGAATGTTAAGAATGCCCAGCAATAAAAAAAGGCGATTTCATTCTAAACAAAAAACTTTAAATTGTATATCAGTTCTAAAAATGTGTCTATTTCTTGTTTCTGTTCATCTTCACAAAACGCCAAAAATATCGCTTTTTTTAAATTCAGGTCTTATTAATATAAGAAAATAAAATTAAAGTAAAGTCATCACAAATTCAAACATGGTTGATTTTTGTATAGACTCTGTGCTATCTGACTTAAAATATAACTCGGGCGCCAATTTTTGGCACATACGAAAGCGTTAAAGACTTTTTAAAAAGAATTAGAAAAATTCAAAATAAAAGTTCTTCACAAGCCCTTATTAAATTCTTAAGTGATAAAGTCAAAAAATAACTCGAGTTCAGTAGTTGTGGTTATACTTGTTGGCACTCATTTTCTTGCTGGACAGCAAAATCCAACCATCAAACTGTAGTGCGTAAGAATGTGAAAATACCATGAAATCAAAAAAAAAAAAAAAAAAAAAATATTAAAACATCTGTTTATTCGATTTTCGCACAATTTTTTTTTTAATATTAATACAAATTAAAGAAATAAAATATTATGAAATTTCTAAGAATATAATTAAATTGAATGCTAAAAATAGACGGTAAAAGTTAAATATATGTATATATACATATATATTCAAGTAAACAAAAATTAGCTGTAAATACATTTTGAAAGTACACACAAGTTAACAAAAACCTATTAAACAAGCGAAATTGTAAATTAAGATTTGCCCCCAAGTTTTTTTTTTTTTTTTTGCCATAATTTGACAATTTTAAAGGTTTTGAGAATATTTTTATACATATATTTTGTTATTATTGTATGAATATGTCTGATAATTCTACTTTCGCCTACACCATATTCTAAAATTTTGATATATTAACAATTTCTTTATTAAATGCTTTTCCTCATATTTATGTGTGACGTCAGTAATTACACAACGTCTAAATGTTTTAGCGGGTTCGAATAAAATTTTATATACACTTCAATATTATAAATGATTGCCTCATGAAAAAGTTGTTGTTTTTGAAAGAGAATACTAAAAAAAAAAAAAAAAAAAAAAAATAAGAATTGTGAAGTCAATTTTTTTAATGCTACGTCTTTTTCAATGTTTACGTATTTTTCTTAAGCAACAATATTTAATGTTGTTTTTTTTCTTGGACAACTTCTTTTTTTGAAAGGGTGCATCTTTTTTGAATGCCATATATTTTTTAAAAGACTACGTTTGTTATAGACTACGTCTTTTATTAAAACTACGTCTCTGAAGACCACTTTTTTTATTTTTTTTTTTTTTTTTTGAAGATTACGTCTTTTATGAAGACTACGTCTTTTTTTTGAAGATTACGTCTTTTATGAAGACTACGTCTTTTATTAAAACTAAGTTTTTTATGAAAACTACGTTTATGTCTTTTATGAAAATTGTTTGATTTAGAATTAGAAAATTTAGAAAAAAAAAAAAAAAACTAAGGAAACTTTCTATAGACTTAGGAGGAGCTTATCGAATATCTATCCAAGAAAGTAAGATTGTTGTCTTAAAAAGTCAGACAAAAATTATATATTTTTTTAAAGATCCCAACTTTTTTTAACACTTCCTCTTTCGTTAAGACTACGTCTTTTGCTAAGACTACCTCTTCATCTACGACCCCTTCTAAGAGTACTTTTTATTTCAAAAATAACGTCATTGTTCAAGACTACATTTTTTCTCTAAAGAACGTCTTTTTTAAGGCTATGTCTTTTAAGCATACATCTTTTTCTAAGATTACGTCTCTCTAGGACTACGTCTTTTTCTAAGATTTCAACTTTTTAAAGGTTAACACCTTTTATGAAGACATCATCATTTTCTAAGACTATGCCTTTTTCTAAGACTACGTCTTTGTATGTAGGTCTTGTACGTATTATCTAATTCTACGTTTTTCTAAGACAAACTCTATTTCCAAGACTATGCCTTTTTTATGTAACACTACCGTTTTTTCTAATGAGCTCATTCTATAAGACGAAACAGAACGTTTAACAATTTTCAAAGTTTTAAATTTTTAATACAAATTTTAATCGTTTTGTTACGCTTTCTTTTATAGACTTCATCGTTTTCTAAGACTACGTGTTTTTCTAAGACTAAATCTTTTTCTAACATATTAATTTCTGAGATAAATTTCATGAAGAATAATTCTCAGTTTCTTTCTGTGAATAAAAATAAAATTCAATTTAGATTAAAAATTTTGGGTCTATAGTCAGTTTATAGTCATAACATACCACTTTCCATTTGGTCTTAATAAAAAAATTTATTTAAATATTCATAGATTTGCTCTATTTTATAAAAAAAAAATATTTTTATTATTTCAGAAAATTAATTAAAATATTGAACTTTGCTGGGAAAAAGTTCATTTGCATTTTAATTTGTTTGTTAGTTTATTTTTTCAAACATGAAAATTTATTTCATTGAAAATGTGTTTCTTCTATATACAAAATTATTTTCCGGAAATACACATTTCCTAATAAATTTAGCATTGTAAGAAAATTAAAAAAAAAAAAAAAATGTAATTCGACAATTATGAATAATGAAAATGAAGGATAAAGTGATTATACTTATATGTTTAATATTTTGATATGGAGACATTTTTTTATATAAAAAATAATAATAATAAATCCCGTAGATTCTAAGGAATTGCTCCTTTAGAAAATGCCTAAGATGCTGAGAATTTATTTGTGTGAATATTTACTTTAGTTTATCTTGGATTCGAGATCATGTATAATATAATTTCCAACAATAGAAAGATAAATCTTTCTAATGTAAGACAAAAAGAATATAATTTTTTTTAAATTATTCATAATTTTAATTTCTTTTCGGCCTTCTTTTAATTTTAGTGCGTAGTTGCCGTACGGGTAAATCTGTTCAAATGTCTGAATCAGAAGTACGTGGTCTATGTTTAAAGTCCCGTGAAATATTCCTACAACAACCTATCTTGCTGGAACTAGAGGCACCCCTAATTATATGCGGCGATATACATGGTCAATATACAGATTTATTGCGTTTATTTGAATATGGTGGATTTCCGCCGGCCGCCAATTATTTGTTTTTGGGTGACTACGTGGATAGAGGCAAACAATCGTTGGAGACAATATGCCTGCTACTGGCATACAAAATAAAATATCCCGAGAATTTCTTCTTATTGCGTGGCAATCACGAATGTGCCAGTATTAATCGTATTTATGGTAAGTTTTTTTATACCTCACTCTGTTTTTTTTTTGTTGCCTTTTTGGAAATTGAGATGATTGGCGGTTTCGTTTATTGTTTTTAAGGTTTTTATGATGAATGCAAAAGACGTTACAATGTTAAATTGTGGAAAACGTTTACAGACTGTTTCAATTGTTTACCTGTTGCCGCTATTATCGATGAAAAAATTTTCTGTTGTCATGGTGGTCTGAGTCCAGATTTACAGAATATGGAACAAATAAGACGATTGATGCGTCCCACAGATGTACCCGATACTGGTTTATTGTGTGATCTGCTATGGAGTGATCCAGACAAAGATGTCCAAGGTTGGGGTGAAAATGATCGTGGCGTTAGTTTTACATTTGGCGCTGATGTTGTATCGAAATTTTTACACAAACATGAAATGGATTTAATATGTCGGGCCCATCAGGTAAGAATTTAGATCAGTACAAAAAAAAAATTAAAAAAAGAAAGGAATAATAATATGCTTTATATTAAAAATAAGTCAAAATTTAAATGTTATAAATATTAAAAAAAAGCGTTAACTTATAGAGTTAATAATAATACTAGTCATTCCACGATCATTCTAAGTACTTAAGTTTTTACACCCTCCACACTACAATGGCAGAGGATATACATAGATAAGTCATTCCGTTTGTAACTCTTCGAAAAACTAATTTCTGACCCCATAAAGTATATATATTATTGATCCTTATTACAGCTCGAGTCTGTCCATTTGTCTGTTGAAATCATGCTCACTCACAAAATAAACCATTTGCCTGTGTAAAGTTACGATAATATTGTTTGTCATTATTCCCAGGATTGTATTGAAAATGGAGTAAATCGGGCGTCATTGTGCTATGTCCTAAAATTTGTATATGCCCATAAAAAAAAAGCTCAGTGTGTGTTTTTTTTTTGTAAAATTTTAGTAGTTGAAAATATTTGTTGTACACCAACATTCGCAGTAACAAAAATAATACTATGTTAGTAGTATTGCCACATATATTTTTTTTATCGTTATCACGATGTGATAAAAATCGGCAATATATAAAAAAAAATATAATCCCTAATGAAAAGTGAAAAATTAAAAATTAAAATTAAAAATTAAAAATTAAAAATTAAAAATTAAAAATTAAAAATTAAAAATTAAAAATTAAAAATTAAAAATTAAAAATTAAAAATCAAAAATTAAAATTTAAAAATTAAAAATAAAAAATTAAAAATAAAAATTAAAAATTAAAAACCAAAAATTAAAAATTAAAAATTAAAAATTAAAAGTTAAAAATAAA